>JAAVTG010000501.1:0-26159 GCA_011947345.1 Phytophthora quininea
CTCATGCTGATGGTGTACCAATCCAACCTGACAGATCTACCCATTGTGATCATTCGCTGTCTCTACTGGAAAATGGTCCCCGCGCAGCTCTGGAAGGCGCGAGCGGTGCTGATGACAGCCCAATACATTCTGAGCCAGGCGTTGGCGTACGACGACGAGATCGTCTCGAGCTGGAGCAAGTTCAGGGCCTTCATGATCGGCGCCAACTTCACCCAGGCCGCGTCGGAGCTGACGGCCTCGGAGATCTCGACGCTTGAAACCGGCATGAAGTCCAACTCGACGTGTGGTGCCGACTTGCGGTCGCTGGCTGACCGCGTGTGGATGACGATGGAAGAGTACCGCACCGAGAACCCCGACATCTCCAAGTCGGAGATGCGTTTGAAGATCAGCAACTCGGACCTGATGGTGTACGACGTGGCCACTGTGACGAACAACTGCATGGATCTTATGATCCAGCAGTCGGACGAAGCGACTGCCTACAAGACGCGCGAGACACTCCGCAAGACGTTCGGCGTGATGATCGACGACCTGATCAAGAAAGGCTACAGCAACAATGGCACCGATCTCAAAGCGCAGTACATCGCGTACCAAGTGATCGACAAGACGCTCACCGTCATCTCGGCCAGTGGATTCGACGCCACGTACGATATCACGATGACTCTTGCTGAGTATCTCCAGACGATATGTGGCCCCACCCAGTTCATAGGGGAGATCGACGACGGCAACGAGCCCGCCACGCTTGGGTTAAATGCCCTAAGCAAAGCCTTTAAGGGCAGTACGAGCTCCTGGACTCGGGAGGGGACGGCCAAGTCATCATCAATTTCAACAGTACCGACACAAAGGACGTCACTGTCAACATTCTGTCTGGAGGCGACAAGATCGCCGAAGTGGACATCAAGGCCGGTGGCTCTGCCACGTGGGTGTCGAACACAACGGCGTTGGGTGGCAAGACGTTGTATTTGAATCGATGGCGTCCGGGGTTTATGGGTCTTCCTGGTACCGGTGGTGGATCGTTGGTGTTGTGGGTTCCGAAGGCGGCCAAAGGCGGCCACCTCGAGCTCAAAGCAAAGTTAAACGTTAGTTAGAAGTCTAGTAAAAGCGTCGTGTGGTAAAGTGAAAGTGGTAAAGGATAGAATAATAGATACATTTTCATCTAGATTCCGCTGACTCACCGCAAGCCATAGCTAGGGCGACGACTGAAGTAAACGCTGTGACTTGTTTGCTCCCTTCCGGTTCTTCTAGTCGCGTCAAAAGACTAATGCGCGGCCCAGCAGCATCACCATGGCGAAGGTGATGCTGTGGAGGGTACTGGGTTTCCTTTTCTCGCTACTCGAATCTCAAAGTGACGGTAGACTTTTCTTGGTTAGCGAAATCACCACCGATTATCAAGATAGGCGCTGCGAGTCGAGGTGAGGAAAACGTATGAGACCAGGGTGTCCATTATCATAGCTTTCCTCGCGAAGAACTGATGCGATTCCGGTGCTGATCCTAAACGTCCGTATCGTCTGTAGCAGCTTATTCATTTGGGCGATCCTGCCAATCTGCTCTCGCTTTGAACACTTCAATATTGAGCTTCAAACGCGACGAGCGATTTTCACTATGATCCACCACACAGTTCTGGTGCAATGTAGCAGGGAGTTTCCCACAACTTGCTGCCGTATCGTGCCGCTTCGCGCCGGCATAATCTCGTGAATGTTGAATTACTGGTATGGCACTCCGACTCTTTTTCAGGTTGATCCCGACAGCGCCGCGGCGATAGTCATCTAATTCAACCACAGCCGAAAGGGCTGCGAGCTTGGCACGCCGTCCTGGAGCAACTGCAACCTAGTCGCGGGAGCAAGTGTTATTGTTGGCATGGCACGTGGGCAGGTGCAATCTTGTGGTTTATCCGCCCAGAGCACGATCACCAACGCGATAGGCAAACGTACCCTAACTGTGTGCGTGACGCAGCTTGTTGCCCACACCAGCGCGTGCATACTAAATCGACACGGGGCGCGTCAGACCTTTGGTGGCGGACCGCCGATCTCAAAGCCCATCTTTTCGTCGGCATATGGCTGTTATGATCTTTGATGGACGTTCGCACCGCAGTTCACAGTGTCGTTCGTTGCTATTAAAATTTTCCAATGCGGTCGAGCAAATCCATTCGAGTGTAGAGAGGGAGGATACCTATGGATGCCATATAGATCGATCCCTCCTGCGATCACTTACTCGACGATAAAGTTCAAAGACCTCCATTTGACAAAGCTGCCGCACCGGACAATCGCTGCATCGAGACACATCTGCTTGGTCCTCCATCCGCTTCTTCTGAAAGTTCCTTGCAGCAGATCGTTTACAAGCTCGATGGGCTGACTGCAGCGAACAACACGAGTGAGCAGCATTGCCTCAAGCACCAGAAAACAATTCGCTATCCCTCGAGGCATCAAACAATACGCTCTGAAGCCAGGAAGCCTAGCAAGGAGTGGTCACCAAATGTACAGTATGACTGTCTTGTGATTGCTTGCTGACGATGCTGTATCTTTGTTTGCCTTTACGGCTGCTTGCTAGCGACGACCAAACAAAAAGTGCACCATCTCAACAGAGTGTCGTTGCACGCTTTAACAAGTTAAACAATAGCTTCTCGATAGAAGAACTCTGGAGGGGGGGAGAAGTATCTTCATTTCCAAGTCCCATTTGCTTGTTGCGGCTCCAGAAACTCCTCAGTTATTTGCAGTTTCCTTTGATGTAAGCCCCGCATTGCTTCCTCTGGTCGCCGCCGTTCCAATTCGCCTACGCTTACGTTTCCCCACAAGCTACCGAAACAGGGTTAAACGATTGGCTACTCTACGAGATATGTCTCCGAAACATGGACATCCAGCTGCGCTTTCACTCGCATTAACAAAAATACTTGGCAAACCCGTGGCGAAATACCAGTGCGGTTGCAATAGATCCCCGGTCTTGTACTGCTCCCATCTTCTCTCGCCATTTTTGTTTAATCCGAATACGACCCGGCTCGATTAGTTGCAAGGCTGCTCTACTTGCACCCCATCACCTTCTCCGCAAATCACCGGAAAACTATACGATGGTGGGGCGGGCTGCCGCCGACTGGAGTTTCAAACAGAGGAACAAAAGTCACTCGGCATTTTGCAGCGTCGGCCCCACCACCACCGACTCAAGATCTCCAACTTCGCAAGTTCCAAGATGATTCGGTCAAGAGTGGCGTTCGTCGTATTGGCTTTTGCCGCCACCACCACCGGCACGCAGGGTTTCGACTGGACCTTTTGGAACGATGACGACGACGACAAAACAGAGTCGTTGACCGGATCATCCTCGATGGACATGTCGACGCTGTCACCGGAAGCGATTGAAGAAGCCTTGGGATCAACGTACCTGGACGAGGTCAAGTCCATGATCGCCAACATGTCCGGGTCTTCGTCCTTTGACTTGGAGCTGCCCGCCACCGAAGCCCCCACAAGTTCATCATCATCAAGCGATACGACCAAGGCCCCTACTTCATCCAGCGGGTTTGAACTTCCGACCGGGACATCTCTAGACACGTCGACGATGAGCGAAAACTTGGCAAACGCAGTCACCGCCACTAGCACCGTCCAGTCGACGTACCGCAATTGGGTAGGCCCGTGGAAAATCTCGGCAGACTCTGCGTGCTGGCGCGAGGCCCACGTCATGGACACTTGTCCTTCCAACTTCGACCGAAACGAAGCAACCAACACGTGCTGGACCGAGTGCCCACTTAACTACCCGGTGGAGTGTGGCATGGAGTGCATTCAACAGAACAATGACTGCTCAAGACAAGTCCTCGCCAAGGTGACTGCTCTGGCGATGTCGGCGTTGAGTATGGCAAGTTTTGGCGTGTTTGGTGAGCTGGCCAAGGCCGGCAAGAAAGTCACGTGGGCTGTGAAATGCACCAACTCGATGCTTACAGTCATTCGTGGTATCATTCGTTTTACGCGTTGGCACGCGACCCAAGACCCGAACACCTCGCAGGAGAAAATGATGTGGCTGTTGTATCATACCAGTGTTGTTGTTACCGACATGCCCATTGCCATCTATGCTTGCATGGGCAAGAACGTCCCTCCCAACCTTCGTCTGAGCCAAGCTGTTCTTACGACGGCCCAATACGTTCTGTCATTGGGACTGGGCTACAAGGATGCCCTCATCAAGGACTGGGAACACTTTAAGGCGTTCTTGACCGGCGCCAACTTCACCGACGCCATCAGTGATATTACCGAGGGCGAGATCTCGAACCTCGAGACGGCGATGAAGCAGAACTCGACGTGTGGTGCCGACCTGAAGTCGTTGGCGGACCGTACTTGGCAAATGGTGGGCCACTACAGAGAAGAGAACCCCGGCATCAGTGATGGAGACCTTCGTCTGAAGATCAGCGAGTCAGATCTCGTGCTGTACGACGTTGCTACGGTGACCAACAACTGCATGGCCGACATGATTGCCCAGTCCACGGAAACGACCGCCTACACCACTCGTGAGACGCTTCGCAAGGCCTTCAGCGTGATGATCAACCAGTTGATCAAGTCCGGCAAGAGTGACAACGGTACTCACATAGAGGAGATCCACAGTGCGTACGTCACGATCGATAACACTCTGACCCTCTTCTCGCTTGGTTGGGACCCAACCGATCTAACGACTTTGATATCGGAGTACTTGCAAACGATCTGTGGCCCGACGCAGTTCATGGGCGAGATCGACGATGGAAATGAAGCCGCCACTTTGGGCTTGCACTCCATTGGAAAGGCCTTCAAGAACAGCACGAGTTTGTGGACTCGTAAGGGAGACGGCAAGGTGATCCTCAACTTCAAGAGCAAAGACACTGAAGACGTGACGATCAACATCAAGTCTGGTGGCGACAAGATCGACGAAGTCGAGCTCGCCGCGGGTGGAACTGCGCAGTGGAAGTCCAACACCACTACTTTGGGTGGCAAGACATTGTATTTGGATCGCTGGCGTCCGGGCTTCCTGGGACTACCAGGTACGGGCGGTGGGTCATTGGTGTTGTGGGTGCCCATCGCTCGCCAAGGTGGCCACTTGGAGGTCGAAGCCCAGCTCAACGTGAGCTAAATGTTAGTTTGTTGGTGCGAACATCGATCGCAAGCAGCGATCGCAGTCGACATAGAGAACCGCTTGACTAGAAGCAAGCTAGTACTAGTATAAAATACTTGGAAGTAGACATACAGTTTATTGAAGCTTTTGTACATGTTGATCAGGAAGTTTATGGTATGAGCTCTTGTTCAAGCAAGCCGATCTACGAGATCATCTTCAACAAGCAGGACGATCCGTTTGCTCGTGTGCTGCCTGTGTCCTGCCCACAAGGACTGAGCGGATTTGACGGTGCAACAGATCTCCCCGTTGCCATGCTCTAAAGTTTCCTGACTCGACAACAAGCTCCACCACGAACGAGTTTCCTTTCTATTGGTGCCCCCTTTTACTCCTTCTTATCGGGAGTCGCTCGAGGCTTGGCCACAATGTAGTACGTCGTGCCGAAATGAAAGCGGTGAACAGTTTCCACCTCCAGTCCAGCCTGCCCCACGAGCATCAGGATGTCTCGGTTCCAGTGGCACCCCCACTTCTGAGCGTGCAGGTCGGCAAACTTGTCCAGCACGCTCGCCAGCCACGAGTAGCTGCTCTGACCGTGCTCTAACAGGAGGATCCGACCGCCGTTCTTCTTGCACACACGCTGCATCTCCTTAAGAGTCTGCACCGAGTCGTCCATGCTGCACAGTCCGAATGTGTCCACCACTGTGTCGAAATGGTCGTCGCTAAAGGTTAACTCGCCAGCCTTCATGACCTTCAGCTCGCAGCTCTTTACTCTGCTCTTGTGGGGTTTAGAGACTTGTTGCAGCATCCCCTGGCTGAAGTCCGTGAGCGTCACGTCGGTCGATTCCGGGTAGAACGGCAAGTTCCGACCGGTGCCCGCAGCCACTTCCAGCACTTTGCCGGCGGCGTTTTTCAGCAAGAACCGGCGCAGCAGCGAGATGCCTGTGAGCCGCTCGTCCCAGTTGACCTCCTGGTCGTATTTAAGAGCGTTGGCGTCGAACACTTGCAGGCGCGTGGCGTCGGTCACGGGGGCAGCGCGTCGTCTTGGCGCTTGTTGGGGTCGTAGAATGTCAGGTACGTAGCGAACGTTACGCCAGCGTAGACGGCAGCGCCGCCGACGAGGAGGCCCGGCCGCTTCATGAGCGCCGACATGAAGGTCTTGGAGGTGCGGCAGCACATATACCGGACATAAGAACATTTTGAGTGGACACATAAATCTTATATAAGAACATTTTGGCTGGTCGTAACTTGGACGGCTCCAGCGCGGTTAACTGCGCAGATAAAGTCCAAGCAGCAAGCAGCCCTGTCGTAAGTTCTCTGGCTCAATCGGACCAGTGGGCAGCATGACGACTTGCCAAGATCTGTGACGACTGCATGGCTGCCGAAACAACAACCGACCAGCAGTTTGCTGTGTACGTAGCTGCACGCGATGCCGTCTAGACCAATGCATTGGTCGACGTGCATTGACACCCGCCGCGTCAGCCTTTTGCCGGCGATACGCACATCTCGTAGTTAATCTCAAGCCGACATATGGTCACGGCGATCTTCAGTGGGCGTAGCATGAGCTGAGCGCGGCAGGCGGGCATCGCGCTACAGCTCGCTGATGACGCAGCGTTGCCCCTCTTTGGTTGCTCCATAAACGCAACACGGTCAGTTGCATGCAGTTGGCAAAACTTTTATTCTTGTTGGTTCTGCTTGTGCCCTTCCCAACCATTCGAACGTTCCGATAGTAGCTGCCGCACCGGAGAATCGAAGCTCATCTACTTAGTCCCCCCCACCCGCTTCTTCTGAAAGTTCCTCGTTTACTGGAAGTAGATGCGCTGCTTCAGGACATCACAAGTGAGCAGCATTGTCAGAAGCAGCAGGTACTGTACCTTACTAAAGTTGAGTTACAGTAATACAGACGTCGCACAGTAGCAACAATTGTGCTGTAGCAAAAGACTTTCCCACTGCTGAAAAGTATCTTCTTTGACAAGTCGAACTTGGTGACGCTACTGGGACTTGTTTTCGGCGATCCCATTGGCGTAGCACGCTGCTAAATCTGCAGTGATGCTGCTTGCGATCCAATCTCATCGTGGTCCCATTTCGCCATGTTCTGTTACTGCTTGGGCAGAAAATATACAAGATAAGTTTAGGATGTGAGATGTCCGGAATGGACTCAGTTTTAACAAAGTTGTGGGTTATTGAGATCCGCTGGGCTGTTCCTTTGGCAAGAACTTGCAAGCTCAGTCGATTCTTCTCACCTCGCCATGCTGTCCGACGCATCGTACAGTTAATAATGTTGGTGTGGGGATGACAGGAAAGAAAAGAATGCAACTGATAATTTACATAGGACGGTCTGCTCCGGATGTCTTGAGATGCGGCCAGCAAACCCCGTGCAGTGGGCTCCTGGGTATACAGCAAGTGTTCACATACTTAGCGATGCAAATGACCAACAACATTTGTGAAAAGCTTTCGCCTTACTTTGCGGTGCAGCTGACGAATAAGGTTTCTATTTGTTTGCCTTGTGACTGCCTCGTGGCCGTAACCAAGAAGTGGCTCAATTCTCGCATGCACCATCTCACCAGTATGCTTCAACAACGAAGATATTTTGAAGAAGGAGAGGTATGATAATGATCTTATTTGCGGCGTTTCTGAAGGCCTCTATACAGCAACTAAGGCGTTGGCTGGCGAAGGTATTGATGCTTTCTCTCGTAGTTTCGATGCCGTTTACCTGAACTGACGTCTCTCGGGTGAATTGGTGCGATACATTCCCGGGATTTGTTAACTGCAGCTGATACTATCAGCTATTGGCTCGATGGAGAGAGAGCAAAGGGGCAAAGGAAAAAAGAAAACAAACGAAGGCGGTGCTCAAACACCAACCAGATCGCTACCGGACCCCGTTGTGCGGTTCCTATCCCCTTTCGACATGTTTTTAATCCGCACCAGCGGAGGCTATGAAAACAACCCGGCTCGATTGCTTGCACCATCACCTTCTCCTCAAATCGCCGGGCCACATGCTGTTCACGACCCAAACAACGCGATGCTGGGCGGGCTGCCGTCAAGATCGACATGTTAGAAAACTCGGTTCTCATTCTGCATTTTGCGGCGTGGGTCTCACCACCGACTCAAGTTTCTCCACCTGCGATGGTTCGGTCAAGAGTGGCATTCGTCATATTGGCTTTTGTCGCCACCACCACCGGCACGCAGGGCTTCGACTGGACATTTTGGAACGACGACGACGACTCCGCATCAGGCTCATCAGCTGACATCTCCACGCTGTCTCCGGAAGCTATCAAAGAAGCCGTGGGGTCAACGTACCTGGACGAGGTCAAGTCTATGATTGCCAACATGTCCGGGTCCTCGTCCTTTGACTTGGAGCTGCATACCACGGAAGCCCCCGCAAGTTCTTCATCATCGGTTGATACGACTAAAGCACCGTCATCCGGCTCCTCTTCATCGGCATCCACCCGGTTTGAGCTTCCGACCGGGACATCTCTAGACACGTCGACGATGAGCGAAAACTTGGCGAACTCCATCACGGCTACCAGCACGCTGCCCTCAACGTACCGCAATTGGGTAGGCCCGTGGAAAATCTCGGCAGACTCTGCGTGCTGGCGCGAGGCTCACTTCATGGACACTTGTCCTTCCAACTTCGACCGAAACGAAGCAACCAACACGTGCTGGACCGAGTGCCCACTTAACTACCCGGTGGAGTGTGGCATGGAGTGCATTCAACAGAACAACGACTGCACGCGACAAGTTTTTGCTAAGATTACGGCTCTGGCGATGTCGACGCTGAGTATGGCAACCTTTGGAGTGTTTGGTGAGCTGGCCAAGGCCGGCAAGAAAGTCACGTGGGCCGTCAAGTGCACCAACTCGATGATTACAGTCATTCGTGGTATCATTCGTTTCCAGCGTAACCAAATGACCCAAGACCCGCAGACTTCGCAGGATAAGTTGCTCTTGATGTTGTACCAGACCAACAACGTGGTGACGGACATTCCGATCGCCATCTACGCCTGCTTGGGCAAGCCCGTACCGCCCAATCTTCGTCTGTCCCAAACGCTCCTTGCTACGGCCCAATACATTCTTCTACTGACTCTGGGCTACAAGGACGACATCATAAAGGACTGGGAGCACTTCAAGGCGTTCCTGACCGGCGCCAACTTCACCGACGCCATCAGTGATATTACCGAGGGCGAGATCTCGAACCTCGAGACGGCGATGAAGCAGAACTCGACGTGTGGCGCTGATCTGAAGTCGCTGACGGACCGTACCTGGCAAATGGTGAACCAGTACAGGAGAGACTACCCCGGCATCAGTGACGGTGATCTCCGGCTGAAAATCAGTGAGTCGGATCTCGTGCTGTACGAGGTCGCCACTGCTACCAACAACTGCATGGCCGACATGATCGCTCAGTCCTCGGAAACGACCGCCTACACCACTCGTGAGACGCTTCGCAAAGCCTTCAGCGTGATGATCAACCAACTGATCAGGACCGGCAAGAGCGACAATGGTTCTCACATTGAGGAAATCCAGAACGCTTACGTTACGATTGATACGGCCCTCACTGTTTTCTCGCTTGGTTGGGACCCAACTGATCTCACCACGCTGTTTGCCGAGTACTTGCAAACGATCTGCGGCCCGACGCAGTTCATGGGCGATATTGACGATGGAAAGGAAGCCGCCACTCTGGGCTTGAATGCAATCAAAAAGCCTTCAAGAACAGTACCAGTTCGTGGACGAAGAAAGGTGATGGCAAAGTGATCATCAACTTCACGAGCAAGGACACGGAGGATGTGACGATCAACATCAAGTCTGGTGGCGACAAGATTGACGAAGTGGATCTCCGTGCAGGAGGAACAGCGCAGTGGACATCGAATATCACAGCGCTGGGCGGTAAGACGTTGTATTTGGACCGGTGGCGTCCAGGTTTCCTGGGACTACCTGGAACGGGTGGCGGATCGCTGGTGTTGTGGGTCCCCATTGCTCGACAAGGCGGGCACCTCGAAATCGAGGCGCAGCTCAACGCGAGCTAAATGTCTGTCCAGTTGTGCGTGCGATTGACATAGAGAAAACGCTTTGATGAAAGCGTACTAGTATAAAATACCTCGAAGTAGAATTTACATGACAAATTAAAGACTAAAGGCTGCCTTGCATGAATCTACTATTCAAGAAAACGTGGCTAACCTCGTATTACTTCCGTGCTTCAGTAGCTTGCTTGCGCTCATGGTATTCGCTAGCATCGAGCGCCTCAAACAGCTGATCAATTGGCCGCGTCTCCACTTCGGAAAGGATGAGGTCTTCCTTGCAGTTGTCGGTTCTTCAACAGAAATAGCCGGAGCCTCCAGGGATCGAAAAAAAAAACATTGATTGTTAGACGGAATTTGCAGGACATTTGCAGGACAATGGCAACGAGGTATTTTAAACCAATCATAGCAACGTAAGTTTGAATTTGAACCAATCGCTTTAGTGCTGATTTTGCTTCCGTGCCCTGCGATGCAGAGCTACTACAGAGATCCAAGTCAGTTGACCCCGGCGCCGTTTGCGATTGTTTGCTGTAAGCTGGGGGACCGTGACGCTCTTCTCACAGGCCGTGAAGGTCTTTACAGCCTCTTCGACGCTCTGATGAGCACGCCACCAGCCGGTACGCTTTGCTTCGTTCTCAATCATGCACATTAGATAACGTGCGTCACTAAGTCGCTTCTGTAAGTTCCTGTTTGGCATATCGCGTCCGTCGAGAACTCGCAACGGAGGAATCTTCTTGCATGAATTACCACACTGCCATAACACCCACAGCATGGCAACCGAGCAATCAGGCAGCTCAAAATCTGGTGGAACACGCCTGAATTTACCTCCCCAAAGAATGACGGAGTCATCCGTGCGTTGTCAGCGTGTTGATGGCTAGAAGTTTGCGGAGCATTTGAGTTCAACTTCTCCACCAAAGTAGTCACTCCTGTGGACTCTAGACACCGTTGGAGGGCACTGTCAAGCCCGTCGAAAGTCACAACGCCGGCACCAATTGCTCGCTGCTCAAGTTCTGCCATGATGTCACGCACGGTTGCGGTTCTGGTCGCATCTACGTGTTCGATAGTTTTCATCGCTACTTCTAGCAATGCTTTGACTTCTCGTAGAATGGCTACATGCGGCGGTACTCCGGTGGGCTGTAGACGATTGCTAGTGTCATCAATCCCACACATCTTCGACGACAAGTCTGCTATTAGTGTGGGGTGTTGGAACAAGGGCAATTCTAGCAACGGGTGCTTAACTGAGAGATGTGTTCGCAGATACGGCGCGTGATATACTAACGAGGCCAGGCAAAATTCGCCGACGTAAGTTAACTGAGACGGTAATCCTGGAAATACACACGCAATAGCTTGTTCGACGGCAGCATCACGTTCGCCAAAGTGCGGGGTAAAACCGCAAATTTGTGACTTCCAGGTGGCAAGCCAGACACGGTTCTTCCGACATGCATATCACCTGCTGCTTCGTAGCGTAGATAAGTGTTCTGAGCTCCTCCTAATGACCACCCAGCTCTCAGGTGCACAGCGGTCGATGACGGACAAGCCGTAGAACCTGACGCACAGTAAGTAGCCGCTCCTTTTCGCATAGAATGAGTACCAAGCTCGTCTTGGTTTACTCCTCTCCTACGTAATTCAGTATTTGATTCGTCTCTTTCTAACAATCGGTGCAAGCACTTGCGGAATCGTTCATATTGATTACTGCCGGGAAACAAAAGATCACTTCCGTCAAAAGATGAAGTCGCCCAAAACATAGCGATGGCGAGAACTGAGCAAATTGCTGGGTTCAAAGGGTTTGCGTATATATGGCGTGGGTCACGGGGTCTGCTACCTTCTTGATCATTTTTTGGTGTGCGAAATAAATACAAAGAGTGTCCCCACTCCACTCCATGTGCCCATGGTGAATCCCAAAAGCATTAGCGGACCGACACATTAAATTCCAAGCAATAATCATATATGTTCGAGCAAAAGCCATGTCGTTTGCCGATCTCCTGAAAAGCTGCTCACACAAAAAGCATACAGATCAAATGACAAAGGATCCTTGCCCGTCTTAGCGCGAATTTCTCCTCGTGCTGCAGCAGTCGCTCTATCTCGTTTCAATCCTTTGAAATACTTTTGTAAACCTTTTTCCATTGTTGACGGAATTTCAAGACCATAGTCACGATATAAATTGAAAAGTCCCGCTCGATGTGTGTTCAATGCTGAATAGCTTGAAGCAGTGCCATCAGATTTTTCCAGCGTTAGCAGCCAAGCTCCAAACACATCCATTTGCATGGCATCAAACCGAAGAGGGGGTTGGCTACGTCACGATCGAGTAGAGGCTTTAGTCGTTTCCGGAGCTGCTCAAAGATGCACCCGAAACATCGCCAAGACATTCAGCGAAGGCAGGAGACACGAGATTTGGCTTGTATAACACAATCCAGGCAATAAATCGACCGTAGGAGTTCTGGTACACAGCGCGAGAACGCGCGCTGACCGTGTTTCGCTGTATCTCCGTCACTTGCCTCGTCAAGTCTTCCCAGTCGACGGTCGCCATCGTTTCGTTCTGCAGTCAGAAATTGTCTTGATTTTTGTATGCCGAACTTGCAGGACTTTTGTCCAGTGAAAGTGGTAGAAATTGGTTGTTGTCTCGGCCCTATAGTGAGCCCCTGTTTATTTTTGATTATGCTGCTTTCCATTTGGAATTTGCAGGACACTTTGTCCTGCAGAAAGCGAACTGATGGGTATATTGTCCTGCAAATTCTGGAGAATGGCATTGTTATATTGTAAAAATTGTTCGCCACAATCAATATTGTGGCGACCTCGACCAATATTGTCAGAATCGTGAGGGCAACTAGCAACTTCTACTCGTAGCTGTCGTGCTCTTCCGTCTCTGTTTCGCTATCTTCACAAGCTTCCCGCACTGCTTTCGAAATGATTTCGTTCGTAACAAGATCCCAGTTAAGCCTCAAGTAGAGGATTGACTCGAGCGTCTCCGCATTCATTCGCTTCCGCATATATCCAAGCATGCACTTCACTGCAGAAAACAGTCGTTCCACCTCGACGGAGGTAGCTGGAAGCCAAGCCAAATCGATGTATTTCGAGCGGTCTTCCTCTCTGGACTTGGATCTCTCTTCGATAGCTGCTTTGACTTCCCCAGGTGATCTGCGGCGTCTGATGGTAGGCGCGACTACTGCCTCGTTTCGCCGTACACCACTCGGATTTGCAGACCTTGTGTACGAACACTAGAGGCTTTGGTGCGCTTCTTCGTTGAAGCGCCTGGCCGGGTCGAATAGACTTGCTTCGCATGCGCTTTACACCGGTTTCTGTGGAGACACAAGCGCTACCAGAATTAATCGATTCCTCTTCTGTGGAGCGCAAAAGCCGATGGATAGTGCTGGTTTCTTCTGGTGTCAATTGTTTCTCGTCACCTTGCATGATCTTGACTACTCCCATTTCAAATGCCGGAGATTCGACGATCTGGCCATCGGCTTTGAGACGATCTTCCATCTCGGGGAAATCCGCTAACGCTTCATCTAGAATATCACGCGCCAACACGAGCGTCAAATCACGGGCTTGAAGTCGCTTTGTAGAGTACTCCAGCAGCGTTATGTCGTCGAGCAGATCCAATATGCAGCAATGTTCAGCTGGGCTCGGCAGGTATTGAACGATAGGAAATCGACGCGAGTCGTCTGCAGGGATTTCGTCTGACAACCCCTCGACGTTACCGCCTGTCCTCAACGCGAGTGACTCTTCACAAGTCTGCTTGGATGCGCCTTGACTGGTTGCCAAGCGGCCTCGCAGACGCTTCATGTAGTTAGGCTAAGCCAGGATCAATCTCAGTTCTCTTTTCTCCTTCTCGAACTCAAGTGGCTTTGGCACGTCGGGAAAATATCGGTCGATGTCGGTGTCTCGCTCAAATAAATGTAGGAAAGGTTGGAGCTGCTTGTATCGCTTCAACATTCGGTGAATCCCGCTCCAGCGTAGCTCGTGCATCGCGACAAGTTTTAATTTGCAGCCGTTCGCTTTTAACAAAGCGATGCGTTTCCCTGACTTCAGCTTGCACATTAGCACGGAGACCTTGGTAATCGTATCCTTGAACGGCCTCAAGAATTCTTTAACGGCAAGGTTAAATCGGTGCGCAGCACACCCGATCATTGGCGCTTCGACACGACGAGAAATGGCCTTATTCGTTTCCATGTTGTCGCAAACTATAGCGACGATGTCGTGGATGTGGAGATCGTACTGGTCTAGTATCATATCCAGTAGTCGGATATGCTCGTCTGCCGTCATGCTCTGCTCATCGAGGAAGGAGGATAGTGCTAAAAATCTCCACCCTTTGCGCGTAACAGCAAGCACAGCAAGAGAATGCTCTCCACCGTCAGTGACTCCGTCGAACACCAGCACAAACTTCTCGCCCTTTAGCTCTTCGCGGACAAAAGGTTCGATTAGGTCTACGCAGGAGACCATACGCGCCTTCAACGTCTTTAAGCTAATGGATTCGAACTTGACAGCCGCTCGTACGATCTCGTCGTCCACATCCGCGAAGGTAAACTTCTTTTGAACCGCCAGCTCCATCCACTGGTAGGTGGCCGTTGCATCCCGATCGACGAACATGTCCATCGGAATTTTTCTTCTCTCGAATGCACATGCGGACCACTTCTTCGTAGTTTGTGTGTTTGAGTCCGAGTTGTCCAATGAGGTTGGTGTACCCTGCTGTCTTCATCTGCTTCACGAGTTTGTTGCATGCATTGCATACTCGCCCAACAGCGGTCTCATCCCGATACATGTAAGAAACAACGGTCTTCGAAGACAGTTTGGTGGTATGAGGAGCGAACGCCGAGCTGATGGACATCATTGGTGGAACAGGCTTGCGCGGGGTGATTCGAGACGAAGCTGCTGACGACAGTAACGTGGATAGCGGAGGGTTCGATGCGGGGCTGTCGTGGAGGTTTAGCGGCGGCAGTGTGGGTTCAAAAGTGTGAGCTGGAGCGCGCCGTGGTCTAGCAAAAACCTCGCTCGTGCTCTCCCACTTCCTCGTACCTCGAGACCGCAGGCGTGGTTATTTATGCCTCTGCCAACTCGTCGAGCAAGACCGCACAGACACTTCAACGACAAGATACACAATTAGATCGATACATTGCAATTGTTTTCCCAGGAAATTGACATTGTTCCAATATTGATTGTGTCGAGCGTCTCGGCAACAATCCATATACAATGGATATTGTCCGAGGCTCCGGGAGTCTCGGTCTCGGATTCTGACACAGCTTCCCCATTCTGGAGTCGCCTTTTCAAGCGCCTCTTACCCGTCTTTTCTCTCTGCTTCAATGCGTCGAGTCTCCTTCTAACACTCGTCATTACGCCCCACCTCGGCCACTTCGTTAGAAGGACTGGAGGTTGGATTGTCGTCGTCTTGCACAAATTCCGATGGTATTAGGACTCCTATTTTAGGAGGTCGGTGCTGCCGCTGGCGCGTCGTGCATTCCCACGGAGCACTGCTATTGCCCCCCGCCCCGAAGTTCCTTTCGCACAACTTCAGCTCGCAGCAGAATCAATGCCGTGTGATTGCGGTGCTGGCAGTGAACGGGCCTGGCTCTCTGGCTGAGATCACCGACCTTTTTCGCCGCCCGAAATTGGTGTAGATAGAGTCGCGCGTGTAAGGATTTCGTGAAGGGTTTGCGTTACTGCTGGACTGCGTTTGCTTGCCTTGCATTTGGTCTGGGAAGTTGGCACTGGTGACATCCAATTTCTTATCTAAAAGCAAATAGCAGGCCAAGAAGCAGAAAAGAAGAATAGTTGTTCGACCAATTCCAAGGCACGAGTCGGGTGCGGTGTAAATGGTGAAAGGTCGAAGGCAGGAGAACACCAGAACCAATTGAAAGTTGTGAAAGTCCATCGAATCCCCACTAACGCCTCGACTGCAGCCGCTAGAGTCTAGCAATCCCGAACAAAACATATAACATAAAATATATAATAAATTTTAGTACACTCACGGACACAATATTTCGGCCACCGCGTTTTTCTTCTTAACTTTTTTCTACTGCGAGTTCCAACTCGCTGTTTAGACATGTCTTGCAGACATCCACGGTAAACATACTTCCGATCGGAAACTTGCGGGATTCGCACTATGAAGACAGGCTCCAATACAAAAATCTAGCGTCGGTGCTGGAAAATATATACGGCCGGCTTGATGAATACAATTTTTATATCAAACGTATGCAAATCATTGTGCCATTAGCTTAGTAACGAGTCTTGTTACCCTGATTTGAGATGACTTCAACGCAGCGGCCAGACATCGAGTCCACCAGCTTCCTCAGATAAGCTGTGTCAAGAGCGTCCCAAGCAGCTAAAATTGCACTCGTCAAATCTACCACGCTGTCGTACTGCCTTCGACTGTAGTAGACAATCTGAGCCATCATGGCCAGACATTCTCGATTGGATTCAGGTCAGGCGAACGAGCTGGCCAATCTAAAACGCAAATGCTTTCCTCCTTGAAGAACTCCGCCGTGAGGATTGACTGCGGTTTGTTGCCCAAATTGCCGTCTCCACGCATGTTATTTGCTTTTCGCGTTACAAGTTTTCGGCTATAAGGTCCCTCACGCTCCGTTCAAGCCCCTTCTCCTCACGAAGTTCGCTTACAAAGGTCTATGCCCACGGCGCTCTTGTCGGGTAAGTATCACCGCAACACGTGCAACAAATTCTACAAAAACGGAAATGGATGCACGAATTGTGGTAAAGCGGTACCAAAATATGGGTACAAATCTGATCTGGTCCCAAAATCCAGTTCAAGCTGAAGATCGAGGGACTATATTCAAGATCAATTGAGATGGACCTAGATTGTGATCTTGACTCAGATCTCGACCCAGATCAGAATTATTGCCGACGCCGGATCACAATTCTACGATCTTGAAACAGGTGATCCCGATCTTAGGATCGGACGATCTTGAGCTCGAAGAAGACATACCACACCTCGGGAATGAAGACAAGCGGTACTTTAATCCTGATCTTGTGATCTCGATCTTGCGCGATAGATGCGGGATGATCTCTATTGATCTCTGCCATAGGAGCCAGTCTACGCAGCAGGAAAGAATACAGTACAAGGTATCCAGGAGGGGTACAGAAATACGTGTCGAGGTACGCTAGACGGAAGCTCGTAGGAAATACTTTAGGATAGGATAACACAAACAGAGTTCGTTTTACCTTCTAAGACACAAGTCGCCCTCGGAATCAAGTCTGGGCACGGGAAACTACATTGACCCGCCCAAGACAAGAAGACTCGACCCTGCTACGGAAGTGCGGTGGGTATTGGATAGCTTGGCCAGCCCCATCGACTCTCGGCTCAAGTCCCCCGCTAAAGGAAGCGACAAGCTACTGGAAAGGAACAAGGCCATCACATCGCGCGAAGCAACCCCAGGGCCTAGAAGACGTCTAGCCCGTCGACCCGTGATCTTAAGAGACTTGAGCACAGTTGGCAACCCCCATCCGGCGCTGCGTGAGGATTTCTGCGCAGTGACCAAGGTCCCATCATCTCGCCAAGAAGGTTCGACTTGACCAAGGCGCATATCTCCCTCGAGCCATCTAAAGAGAGCGACCTGTCCCACCGACGGGTACACAAGGTGAGCTGCATTCAGCATCTCACAGATATTGGAGTACCCCTACGTTAGTCGGTAGTCTCGGGCGCCTAGTGTAAGTGTACCGTGCGATCCGCGATTTTCGTACATCCACTCTGCCACAAATCAAGTACACCACCTGCTGAACGCCACCCTGACTACCAAAACCTTGCTGCAGCCGCGTTTCGGCAGGGCAACTGTGTCGGTGTTTCGTTGTCGAACAAGCGATATGTTCCGCTAAATCGAGCAGTATGTCATGGATCGCATGCCCGTCAGCTTTTGCGGGCGTCCACTCACACGGAAGGACATCAAGATGGGCTTGATCTCCGTCGAGGCGCTGCAGAAGTACATTGTCCGCGTGCGCGATATGGTTGCGACCGCGCTCCTTAAACCCTTCAGACTCATTCTTAAAGCGTTGGTGACGAAGGCCGCCACGTTTTCACGATCATGGCGGTTTTTGATGATGCTATGGTAGTTCAACAAAGCGAGCACAACTCTAAGTACGACGAGAACATTCAATGCCTCTCCAGCCGCTACATCCTGCATGCCGTCTACCTTCTGAACGATGAAGATAATCTTCGCGCTCAGAGCCTTTTGACCTCATCGCCGGCACACTGTCAACATTTGACAATCCTAGGAAGCGATCCTCTTTATGATTAACGATAATTGCTCGGTCATTCAAGCTATTGGTCGAAGCGTCGGAGCTCTTCCGTTCATTGGATGCGCTAGCCATCCTTTGTATTGCCTTTTCGCGTATATGTGCAAGTGCGGGGAGTTGGGTGGCTGAAAAATCAGCCGAATGTCCCCCCAATACACATAAGTGGGCCGACATTTCACCTTTCTCAGATCCCAGCACATTTAGGTCAGCAATTATGATCTCTGCTCTAGATCCGAACAGCTTTGACACCACAATTTTCATTGCATCGTCGCTCAGCTGCGCCTTTCCAATCAGATCGAGCACTTCTACCTACAAGTAATGAAGTTGGAAAACCAAATTGA
Source organism: Phytophthora quininea (assembly GCA_011947345.1). Taxonomy (NCBI): domain Eukaryota; phylum Oomycota; class Peronosporomycetes; order Peronosporales; family Peronosporaceae; genus Phytophthora; species Phytophthora quininea. The sequence goes on from JAAVTG010000501.1 coordinate 18,638, forward strand.
TCGTAGCAAGGTGACAAGTGGTGTACCTTAGTTGACTGCGGCGGAATAGCCTTCAGCCTGGATGTAAGATAAATATGTGTAGACTTGTAAATGCCGTCGGGATATGGAGGCTAAAATCAATTGCGGTGACCCGCGACAGCGAATTTTAGACCAGCTTCACGGACTTCATGGCGTGGCGCCACTTTTTCATGGTCATAATTGCCTCCATAGAGTATACACCAAAACCAACGATGTCCAGAGCTATACCTCGCTCGTCTAAGCCCCTGTGTTTTGCTTGTAGTGCCATAACTTTCTTATAGCACGCATCAATATGCTTTGGACGAAGCACACGTGTTATTGCGTCCAGAGGTATCATCGACTTCGTCGGCGGTAGATTTGATATGCTGCGTGCGGTAGGAGATTTAAATTTGACACCATAACCAACCGTGCTGAATCTAAAAATGACGGCTGCTGCTGACACAAAAGTGGCAGCATCGGTCAACGCAGATTTCACAGAAGCTAGGTTCAAATTGGAGGCAAACAGCTCCAGGTCTTATTCTGCTGCAGTGGCTACTTTTTTGCGTGCTGCTGTTTGCCTTTGCTGTTTTTTTGGGTCGTCCTCGTGATCTTGGTGGATGGCAATCGCAAAGGGGTGTCTTTGACTGCTCTCCCCAGCGTTCTTAACTAGCTTGGTAGTCACTCGTTCTTCTAACTATCGCAAATCGACCGCCCCGCCAGATTCGCCCGACCCAGCTCCTCCCGACTGGTCCGACTGGATCGAGCGGTGGTTCCGTCGTCGTGCGTGCGTGCAGCTTCATCCCAGATACGATAACGTCGCCGTAGACTTCATTCACTGGTTGTGCTAACTCAGTTTCAGGAACACATAACTTCTCTTCGTGATGATCGGGTGTCACGTATCTGGGAGGGTCTTCGAATTCACCGCCCCCCTTTTTTTTAAGCGAAGGGCCAGCTCTTTTAGATACGCCACTGCTTCTCGTTACTGTTGAATCCCAGGACCTGCCAATATGTCCCTGATATTGGACGCAATACACATTGCTTCGGGATATTTGCGGGTTTTATCCCACGGTCGCTTCCGTGTCGCTAAAATATTTTTAGGTACGGAGGATATTTCCGCCCAAGGAGTTCCCCAGCAGCATACAGGTCAGCCTTTTCTCATCTATCAGCAGACCGCCCCATATTCTCTTCATGCCCTTCTTGTTAATCATCGACTTGGGCAGGTACTCGAAAAGACCGGTGTCTGGTCGGCATTGAACAAACGGTCTACACCTAGTTCCGCCATCTTTTCCTCACATCCCTGTTAGACGCTGCGAGAGGAGCCGCTGAATCCCCGGGTCACTTGTCCTTGGCGCGCTTTAGCTTGCAGCGAGAAATGATAGCGCTTCAGAAAGCCCTTTGCCCAGCCGCGTGACGTAGCAAACAGAGTGAGGTCAACGTCATTGTCGCGCAACAGCCAAAGATTTGCGATGGGGTATGAGTGAAGAAACAGGAAGGCCTTGGTCGAGGTAAGCATTGATCCACTGAACAATATAAACCTCAGCCGGATGCGAGAGGATGGCCCCGTTCCAAATTCACGAGTTTTGCGTTGCTGCGCCGTTGTGATGCTCCTACACATTTCTTCTAGCTCAACCTCTCTCTTTCACCAAACATACACACTTGTACGCTTTGTATCTCGTTGAGCTCCTGTCAGTCCGCTGTAGAACGTGCCCAACGTCAACGCCGTGTCATCATACTTCGCGAAATGGCGGATGACGTCCAACCGGAACTGGTTTGTAGGCACGATGCGTATATAAGTTGAAGCTTTCCTCCCGCCGCCTTCGGTGTGCTTCTTCTGCTGCGGCCCATTGTCTTCTGCTTTGCATCTGGTGCTTCACAGCCAGTCTTTGCTTGCTCGATACGACAATTTTGGATAGGCAAATCATTATGATTGGCTGGCTTAGCTTGCTGGATATGACAGTTCGCCGGATACGATAATTGCTATACGGTATGTCGGGTACACACTATATTGAAGCGCTTGGCGGGAACCCGGGGTCCGAATGGGGCCCCGGTGCTCCCAAAATAACCGGTAATTTCTATATAGCAACACCATATCGTGGCTTAGATCTGGAAACAGACTGGCAATAATACCAGTAATGCCTTGGAAAGAAGCCTTTTACCGCGAGAAACGTTATGTTGCTTTCTCTGGTGGCTTTTAGTCGGATGATTTCATCTTATTTTACTATGAGGGCTCTTCCGTTGGGTACTTTTTCATTGCCTTCAAATAAAAATGAATAATTATGAATTTCATCGGTTCTTCGTGGGGAACCCGGGGTCCCGCCAAGCGCTTCATATGTTGTCCGGATTCCGGACGCAGCCAAATCGGAAAGGATGTGTACGACAACGCTCAGTCGAGCTAAAATCACTTCCATCACTTCCATAAAAAATCATCGCTTATAAATATTTGTTATGGATTAGTTATAAAGGTTAATATATTTATATCGATTCTTATATATGTACTTGATATTTATACTTTGCAACGAACACGCATGGGCAAGTCCATACCTGCTAAAGCAGCCAAACAAACACACGGCAGTGCTGCTGTCGCTGTGCCGAGTCTTGTTGAAGTCCTTGAAGACGTGATAGCGCCCGTCGACCCGAACAAAGCCAAACGAGCCGTGAGTTCGGCCAAAATCCAAGTATTATGTGTCCCGGCTGATACTATATTGTTTCCAGGTCTCACGCGATGCCGCTATCGTGATCACTCTTCACACTGTCTACCACGCACATGACCCAATTGATCCACATGAAGCTGACCACATTGTACGTGCTGTAAACTCGCTCACATAGAACCATGAATTATATAAACTTTTTTACAGTTCAAAGTCGCAGTAAAAGGTCTCGCCGACCGAATGCTATTGCCGATACTATCAAGTGGAAACGATGTTGCTGAAGGTGGTGACCTCGAGTTTGTTCGGGATACTCAGCCGTTGACGTTGTCAACTGATCGACACGAGCCCAAGCTGGTCCGCAAGAAAGTGAAGAGGCGAAGACAGAGCTACGTATCGTCGGTGAAAGGCTCGATATGTGGCAGCTACGCGCCATCTCGAGCGTCGTCCAGGTCAGAATCGAAGCTTGGAGGCTCGCGATCGCCATCGATTTCTTTACGTGGACCTGTCGCGGCTTCAAGAATGCCCAAACTATCGATCGCGTACAGTCTAATGGAAGGCCAATCGATGGTGAACTTGCCGTGGATCAACAGTCAGCAAGGATACGATACAGCCAGCAATGCAATTTGGCAGCCTGGTAGAAGTCCGACTAGGAAAAGTGTATCACGGCCGTCGTCACTTGCAGGAACAGCACGAGGAGCTGTTGACTTCGTCGAGTTAGAGCGAAGAGCTGAAATCGAACGTGATTTGAACACACGGGAATCAGTACAGCGTTCAGCGGAGGGTATCGCCCGCAAGGCAGAACTGAGAGTGAAGCTGCGCTCTTTGGCTGATCCAAGTATTTCTTTGGAGAAGGAAGAGAGCATGGCTGGAATGGATGCAAAAGGACGTCGATCGCGCCAAGGACCTCGTGGGAATCTTTCAGGAATCCTTCAACCTCCATTGTCTCCGCTAGAAGTCAAAAGTGTCGTCGACCAGGAACAAACTGCTGCGGATGTCGCCACCTTCAGAAGTGAAGACTACAAGGAGATGTCATCCGGTGTCGTTCTTCTGGGCAAGCGTGGCGAGCTTGTAGTGGGAGAAAATTGCTTTGTGGTCTCGCAAAAGCTTCGTCAAGAATTGCTGCTGGATCTGCACAGTCGAAGTGCCATCCAGCCGCGGATTCAGATTCCTGTTACGTTAAATCAAGACGATCGTGCCATCTCCAACCAGGCGGATCCTAGCACAGCAAAGCAGAATCGACATTCTTCTCCACCGCGGTCATTAAAGCCGTCACACAGCAGTTCTACGGATCCAGTAGTCTCGGCAATTCCGGTTGCATTCGAAAACCAAACGGGCTCGTTTCAATCCTCACCGATCTTGGCGCTGGACTTGCAGACGACGCCGCTGGCAAAAGGTGTTGTAATGAAGATTATCGGGGTCCCAGTCTCAACCTCGCCGAGCAAGGCAGCAGCAACTTCCAAGCAGCCGCGCAAATCGACAATGAAGACAACCTCCAGCCTTGAAAGCGTCCTGAATACCAAGTCAGAGCCTCTGCCCAAGTCATCGACCAAGACACTGGAATCTGGTGCCATGAAGTCGCAGAGTGAGTCAACTCTTCAACCACTGCCAAGGAACCAACAGCTTCATACGACGAAATCTTCTGCTAGTGCTGGGAGTCCAGTCGTCCCGAAACACATTGTAAGTATTGGTTTCTTCTGGTAACTCGACGGAATAATTCCTAACCTACGTTGTCGGTCTGGGAACAGCAAAACGGTGAGAAGCATCTGCAGAGTCTACGGATACGAACGCCAGCGTGTCCTAAGCGTGTTTCGCGGAAGACTTCATCGCAAAGCAGTTTGTTTGTTGGCGACGATGAGGACGGATGGGATGTCGAAGAGACGGGAAGTTTGTTCTCGCTCCACGAGCAACACGCGTCGACAAGTAGCCTGCCAACACTCCAATATGTGCGAGAGTTCCCAAAGCCGCCCCAAGGACGCATCCAACTATTTCGACCCGTGGCCAGCGATTAGGATTCGACTGAAAATCGCCACTGTTTGGGCTAGAGAAGCACAATCGGATATCTGAACTGGGCGACAAGTGTCATGGAGTATCGTTAGTGCATTACGGTATCTAGGACGACGATTTAATGGCGAAGACGATGGTCGTTGGCCTGCTCGGGGCTGTTCTGGCCAACGTTTGCTGTACGTAAGGCTGTGGCGGCGAGGTGACCAACCGCTGCGATACCAACACCCAGATGATCCCATCGCAGCCCAACAGCCAAATTCTCACTGGGCCACGCCCACGACGACCCACATGGGGTAGCACCGCCGCACCGTCGCCGCCTTGGATGGTTATCCCGGCGCAGCCACTGCCGAACTTCGGGCACTCATTGTTCAATCTGCCTCATTATCGACGCATTCGATACTACCACATACCCGACCAAGTACAACAATGTTCTCCTGGAAAGCTCTCTCGCTACTCGTCGCGGCTGCCGTTGTCACCAACGGTGTCGTTGGTGTCGCGCAGGGCAATGGCGGCGGTGTTCCTCATACCGCAATGCAAACGCAAGTGCTGACCCCCACCACCGCTCCTCCCAGCCTTCCGGACACCTTTTCGTTCGACAACGGTGGAACCTCGGTCGAGGGCTCCTCGTCGTCCACAACGGATGACGACTGCAGGCCGATGCCCATGCCAACGGACACCGCTGCTAGGGTTCCACCGATGAGCGGGTCGAACAGCCTGCCGACGGACGGTAACCAAGACCAAGACCACGACGGCAACGGTGACGACAACGGTGACAACGAGGCAGGCAGTTCGAGCTCGACGAGAGACGGTAGCGGATCAACAGGCGTCTTCACCCTGGCACCAGAGAGCGGCCGTGGTAGTTCGTCGAGCACTCCGACTCAGGGCTCGACTGATGTGGACGGGGGCAGCCCATGCAGCAAGTCGTTAGATATCCCGGGCGGGTCCGAGTCGTCGTCGCCATCAGCGTCTGGGTCGATCGATCTTGTCGATGGTAGTGACGCGGCCCCTCGGGGTCTTCGGGGTGGTGAAACCGTGCGAAGGCAGCGGGTTCTCCGCATCATTTAACCCAAGACCGGCGTGCCTTCTGCGAGCACGACCGGCAGCCAGGTGGAGGGTCGTCGGACAGTAACGCAGGCGGTGACGCGAACGGCCCGGCGCAGACCGACGAGGGTCTCGACCAGAACGGCTCACAGCAAATCACAAGAGCGTTGGCCAGAACAGCCCCGAGCAGGCCAACGACCATCGTCTTCGCCATTAAATCGTCGTCCTAGATACCGTAATGCACTAACGATACTCCATGATACTTGTCGCCCAGTTCAGATATCCGATTGTGCTTCTCTAGCCCAAACAGTGGCGATTTTCAGTCGAATCCTAATCGCTGGCCACGGGTCGAAACAGTTGGATGCGTCCTTGGGGCGGCTTTGGGAACTCTCGCACATATTGGAGTGTTGGCAGGCTACTTGTCGACGCGTGTTGCTCGTGGAGCGAGAACAAACTTCCCGTCTCTTCGACATCCCATCCGTCCTCATCGTCGCCAACAAACAAACTGCTTTGCGATGAAGTCTTCCGCGAAACACGCTTAGGACACGCTGGCGTTCGTATCCGTAGACTCTGCAGATGCTTCTCACCGTTTTGCTGTTCCCAGACCGACAACGTAGGTTAGGAATTATTCCGTCGAGTTACCAGAAGAAACCAATACTTACAATGTGTTTCGGGACGACTGGACTCCCAGCACTAGCAGAAGATTTCGTCGTATGAAGCTGTTGGTTCCTTGGCAGTGGTTGAAGAGTTGACTCACTCTGCGACTTCATGGCACCAGATTCCAGTGTCTTGGTCGATGACTTGGGCAGAGGCTCTGACTTGGTATTCAGGACGCTTTCAAGGCTGGAGGTTGTCTTCATTGTCGATTTGCGCGGCTGCTTGGAAGTTGCTGCTGCCTTGCTCGGCGAGGTTGAGACTGGGACCCCGATAATCTTCATTACAACACCTTTTGCCAGCGGCGTCGTCTGCAAGTCCAGCGCCAAGATCGGTGAGGATTGAAACGAGCCCGTTTGGTTTTCGAATGCAACCGGAATTGCCGAGACTACTGGATCCGTAGAACTGCTGTGTGACGGCTTTAATGACCGCGGTGGAGAAGAATGTCGATTCTGCTTTGCTGTGCTTGGATCCGCCTGGTTGGAGATGGCACGATCGTCTTGATTTAACGTAACAGGAATCTGAATCCGCGGCTGGATGGCACTTCGACTGTGCAGATCCAGCAGCAATTCTTGACGAAGCTTTTGCGAGACCACAAAGCAATTTTCTCCACTACAAGCTCGCCACGCTTGCCCAGAAGAACGACACCGGATGACATCTCCTTGTAGTCTTCACTTCTGAAGGTGGCGACATCCGCAGCAGTTTGTTCCTGGTCGACGACACTTTTGACTTCTAGCGGGACAATGGAGGTTGAAGGATTCCTGAAAGATTCCCCAATACGTTGTGAATGCAAATGCCCCCAACTTCGTGCAATTTGTCATTAAAGTGACGACCCTCGCGACCTAACACCTATTTGGATGGTTCATTTCCATCGATCTGTTTCAAACGACTCGCTCGGTACTTGTCAACATCCTTGTCGCGCTTCATGGATGCGCCAACAAACGCAGTGATGATCTGCGAGTTAAAGATCTGGTACACCAACGTCTGGTTGTAGAAGAAGTTTGCGTTACCAGAGGCCGGGAACAGCCACAGGAACCACATCACCGGCAGCATGCACGTTGCCACACCCAGGCCGAGCACGTAAACAAACCGATTCTCTATCGCTGTACAAAAGTGTTAGAGCTACGTCACTTGAGAATAATATTGCCCACGTACTCATGATCGTCTTTGGATGCATC
>JAAVTG010000502.1:0-63606 GCA_011947345.1 Phytophthora quininea
ATGACTATGCGTCAACATATCGCCAACTTCCTCCTGATGTTTCGTCAAAAGTATGAGCACACGCCTACAGTTGGTTCGTCAGCGACGGCACTAGGAGCTTCGGCTTGGAACCGTCTCTCGGAGCCTTGGGCTCCTGGTCCACCAGGAAATGAGGCTGACAATGAGCAGGAGCTTCGAGAAGGCTCAACTCCTCAAGAGCTACAGAATGTGACCATGTTGCAGGACGCCAGAAGTTTGCTAGCACTAAAGAACTATCGCTTCTTTCTGGAGCGGTCGCTCGAACTCGTCATGGAGCAGTTAGCCAAATCCGCCAACCCAAGTACGCCGAGAGTTGGGGGATACAGCTCTGAATGCTAAACGTGCGCCGACTGATGACGAATGGGCTCTAGCTCGTCGAGCAGCCTTGTACAAACTGGAGCGACGGACGTTCATTCCGTTGCAAGAAATTATTTATCAACTCCTAGGGACTGGCGGCCAAAAGCAGGAAGAAGAGGAGCGCTTCGAGCGACTACGAGCGTTGGTGGCAGCTCAGCCGCAGAGCTTCCTCGAGATCCAGCCGACTCATCAGTCTCCGTCCGAGTGGAAGTCAGCAGTCACGTTGCTCAACTCGATGGACAATTACTCGCTGCCGTCTGAGAAGGCTGCAGTGCTGGTGGAGGTGGCGCGATGCATCTACGAAACTCATGCGAGGGAGCATGGAAGCAACGGCAGCAACACAAAGAACCCAGCCAACAGAAGCCGCCGACGCCCATGGCAGCTGACGACTTCCTCCCCATCTTCATCTTCGTGTTGGCTCGTTGCAGTCTTCGCAGTGTGATCGTGGCTCGGCATTTAATTAGTGAGACGATGATCACGGCTTTGATGATCGGGGAGACTGGCTACTACGCGACGATGTTGGAGGCGGCGATCGGGTACATCGCATCGTTCGACGCAACTGTTAAGGTTGGCCAAGTCGGCAGGAACAGTGGCAGCGCCAGCACAGCTACGAGCAGCTTCTAAAGTGGAATATTGTTAATGGTGTCAAGTCAGCTTTGGACTGACAGCACTTAAGATGTGAGGCAGAAGGAGAAAAGAGGAGCCACGCTCATTGCGTTCGTGCCTTCGGGAGATAAAACCATCGCCGTGTCGCCTGCCCTTTTCACGGATTTTGTCCGATGTGGAGGATTTCCTCCGTGCACTCACCACCTTGTTCGACAGCTTCCCAACAAACGACGAGGCCAAGAATACTGACTGCTTCGAGGCGAATTGGACCGAGTGGCGCAGTATCTCGGAGCATTTGTTGTTCCACTCGGGGTCGCCTCAATCGGGCGACTGCAACACTCCAACATCACTCGATCGATCTGTCGATGCAACGAAAACCCTCGGAACACTGCTTTCACGTGATCCAGCACACTCAATGGCTGCGACTGCAACCGCGACAAGCTTTCACGAGCTGCGAACAAAATAGACTGAAGACGACACTCCACTTCACCAGCATTGTCGCCAGCGCGAAGATTTTCTAACCGGGTAAGCAACAACTTGAACACTTGGAGCGCTACAGCCGTGGAGGGATCGCCCGCGGTCTTTACTAGCATCCTGTTCATTGTGTCAATTCCAGTAGCAACAGATTGAGTTGCAACAGTCGAAGTCGAGCGGGCGAGCGTAGCATCTCGATTCTTTGCAAACGCATTCAGTCTTTGAACCACAACAAGCAGACTCAGTCTCTCGGACGGCTCCAGCTTACACATGCTTTCCACAAGATCCCATTGAGCATCAGTACATTGAGGAGGACGCTGCGGTAACTCGCCTTTGCAAACGCGATGTTGAACCATCAGATTGTCCATTTGGTTTCCCCACGGAAGCCTTCCACTCATAGCTTGGATGATGCACATACCCAACGAATAAACGTCCGACGCAAACGTGGCCTGTTCTCCTGACAAACACTCGGGAGCTACCCATCGTACCGCACCAGACACCGTTCCCTGGTCCTTGCTGCTTTCCACTGAGCTCAAGCCAAAGTCCGTCAGCTTCGCCTTCCAGTCACTACCCACCAGAATGTTGTCACACTTTAAATCTCGATGGACGATGCCACGGGCGTGCAGATACTCCAGTCCCAGTGCAGCCTCATACAATTTATGCCACACCTCACCAGCATGTTCCTTCAGGTACTTGTCCAAGGGCCCGTGCTTGGCTTCTTCGCAGACGAAGAATGGTGTTCCGATGTGGCAACCACCGAACAACTTCACCACGTGCGGGTGGTTCAATCCGAACCACAGCGACACCTCGTGCTGGAACATTCTGCGTTGATCATTACGGTTGCTGTCGTCGTTGCTGCTCATGATCACCTTCTTGACCACGACATCCGAGTTGAGCCACTTGGCTCTCGACACCTCACCGTAGCCGCCACGAGCGAACACCACTTCGTCTTCCAACTCGTACCATCCGATGAACCACTCGGGAAGAGATGCACCTACGTCTCCAGACTGTTTGGAACAAGCTTCGTCATACGCTCTTTGAACAACTTGGAGCTGCTTCTCAGAGTAGCTAGGATTTTTCAGCTCTTGCTGCAGCAGCGCCATGAGACTTTCAGCATTAGTTGGATGCAGCAGCGTCAGCGTTTTGTCCACTTCAGATACGAATATTTCGACACTTAACTTGCGGAGCTCAGCCAGACGCTGTTCAAGCTCCTTATACGCTTCCGCTGGAGCACCCAGCGCATCCAGCAATTGACTCGATTGCTTAGCGAAGTACTGCATTGTCGGATCACTCGCACGACTTGACGACAGGCGCTGGATGGGGTTGCTGCGGGAGTACTGCTGCTCGATTGCGAGCTGGATGTTCTCCAGAATGTCGATGACTGCGATGTCATACTGTGGACTTCCATCGTCGTCCTTCGGCTCAGCATACCGCAGATAGATACCTTCGAGCTCATCTAGCAGATCGCCGTACAGACTGCTATCCGTCTCATCAACTGTGTCCCTCAACTCCTCAAACTTTGCTTGAATTTCACCAAGCGATACAAAGTTCGTTTGTTGGGGGCCAGACTGCTCTAGCATGTTGACCAAGCTACTCATCCGAGTAACAACCAACGCCATTGTGCATCGCTCCTGCGGGTTCTCGGTTGTCGTGTCTTGGACCAGTCTCCAGTACTCCGCGCGAAAATAATCATCGTATTCCGTCCAAGGTCCAACTCGAACTGCCTCGTTCAAACACCTGCCGAAAGCTAGAACATCGGACATCTTGCTTTCTTGGTTAACCGAAGTTGTGGGTTTTACCAACTTGGCAAGGCCATCGCTACCAATGAGAACGTTTCCCAAGGTGAGATCGCCGTGGACGATGTCTCGTTCGTGCAAATACTGCAGTCCTAACGCTGCTTCGAGCAAGTATCGGTAGACATGCTTTTCTCCCCACACATATCGCGTTGCCGCAAGATGTTCCTGCAGTGATCCATTCGACACGTACTCGCAAACAAACAAATTGTACCCCTCGTCGACTGCCCCGTAAAGCTTCTGGATGTTTGGATGACGTAGTGGAAACCAACTGTTAGCTTGTTCAGCGAAGGAATTCTCATCGTCGGTGTCTGACAAATGAAGTTTGATCGCCACTTCGGAGTCCAGCCACAGTCCGAGGAAGTCGCCACCGACTTCTTTAGCATACGCGAATTCACCCAATTCAATTTCAGTAGCAGGGATAAACCACTTGTCAGAGACGATAGTAGATTGCCTCGAGCGAAGCTGAGAGTGGCTGATAGTCGACAGCAACAGCTCCTGAATGGCCCTGCGTCCGTTTAGACTTGCATAATCACGAGCTGTCCTGCCCTGGCCATCCGTCATTGATACGTTGGCTTTGTTAGCCAAGAGGAGACGAACGAATTCAATGGAGCCATTTTCAGTAGCAACCATAAGCGCTGTCTTTCCGCTGTTGGCTTGAGCGTTGACATCAATATTCCGCATGATTAGCGAGAGCAGCGAGTCTGTAGCTGCCCCCTTTGCGTTACAAAGGTGCATTAGCGCTGTCCACCCATCATTATCTTTTGCGTTGACATCAACGCCGTACTCTGCAAGAAGAGTCACTGCATCCGCGGCATCGTCGTCTGGCCAGCAAAGACGCATCATTGCCGTTTTCCCTGGTTGTCTGTTGCGTTTCCGTCAGCACCGCTTCTTAAGAGAACTTTCATCGAATCCAAATGCACTAGCCCTGATCCACAAAGACGCATCAACGGCGTCTTTCCATCCATGTCGGATGAGTTCGCGTCCGAGCCATGGTACAACAAAAGCGCCAAAAGATCACAATCAGGACTCTCTGACCCGCACAGGAACATCAATGGTGTTGTTCCGCTGTTATCTTTGCATTCACATCCGCTCCATGTCGTAGCAACACGTTTACGATAGACTCGTTGGCTTTTCCTGTTTTGCAAAGATACATTAACGGTGTCAACCCGTTGTTATCTCTCGCATCGACAGCGCCTTGATCACACACCAAGAGTGTCAGAGCATCACTGTCAACTTTTCCAGATCGACAGAGCCACATCAATGGGGTCCTGCCGTCGTTGTCTTGATCATTTAAGTCAGAACCGTGATCCAACAAAATTCTTACAACTCCGATGCGTGTATTCCTCGACGCACACAGATACATCAATGGCGTTTTTCCATCTTTGCTACGCGCAGTAACTTTGGCGCCCTTCGCTAAAAGAAGTAGCACGGAGTCGGCACTTGGTTTCTCCGACTTGCAGAGATACATCAACGCAGTCTGTCCGGAATTGCTTGCAGTGTCAACATCAGCACCCGAGTCCAAGAGCAGCTTTAACGTCTCAGGACTGGTCTTCTTTGATCCGCTGCAATACATTAGTGGAGTCTTTCCATCATTGTCAGCTGCTCCCACGTTTACTCCTTGGCCTATCAAAAGTTCTAAGGCATCTGGATTAACATCGTTGGATCCGCACAAAAACACTAATGGGGTCCTTCCCCTCCCGTCTTTCACTTCAATGTCAGCATTATGCTCCAACAAAAGTTTTAGAGACTCCGAGGTAGCGTTACCCGATCTACACAAGCAGATCAATGCCGTCATCCCAGCGTCGTTCTTCGCATTAACGGCAGGGCCTTGATCTAGAAAAACTTTTAAAACGCCCGCATTGACCTTTGTCTCGCAAAGACACATCAGCGCTGTCGTTCCGTCCTTCTGTCTCGCATCCAGACTCGCTCCATTTTCCAAAAGCAATCTTAAATTCTCCGAGTTGACACCTACGGACCCACAAAGGTACATCAATGGTGTTTTCCGTTGCTCATCGGCGCAATTAACATCGGCGCCGTGACTAACCAAAGCCTTTAGGGCATCCTCATCAACCATCCCTGTTTCACAGAGATACATTAGCGCGGTTCTTCCCCACTGGTTCTTCGCGTTCACATCAGCGCCGTGACTGATCAAACCTCTCAGAGCGGTAGCCGTCGCTTTCCCTGTCTTGCAAAACGTCATGAGTATCGTTGAGTTGTCTTTATCCGTCACTGTGGCGTCGGCACCGTGGCTCAACAAAACTTCCACGGTATCATCTTCAACTCGATCCGATGCACACAGACGCATCAGTGCAGTGTATCCACGATTGTTCCTCGCATTTACGTCAGCGCCTTGGCTTAGCATGTTTTTCAGCATATCCGCTGCTGTCTTTCCCGACGCGCAATAGTGCATTAATGCCGTCCACCCGTTAATATCCGTCGCGTTAACGTCAGCACCTAGTTCCTCTACCATCCACCGGAAAAGGTCTTCGTTGGCGTTTCCAGACTTGCACATGCACAGCCACGCTGACATTCCCCACTTGTTTGTATCGTTCACGTCGGCCCCATAGTCACTAAAGACCTTGAGTAGGTCGATATTGCTGTTGGCTGAACAACACAAGCACATCAATGGCGTCGTTCCACTCTTGTTTCTTGCTACAACATCAGCGCCGGACTCTAACAGCAGCTTTAGAATGTTTACATCGATCGTATTCGACGCGCATAAAAACTTAATACAGTCGACCCGTTAGAGCTCTTTGCATTGACATCAGCGCCATAGTCGTGTAGCAATAGTTTTACGACAGCATCACTAACGTTATCCGTCCGGCAAAGATTCATTAGCGCTGTTATTCCCCATGCATCTTGCGCATTCACATTCGCCCCAGCGTCCAGCAAAACTTTCATGGAGTCAACGGTGGCATTCCCTGACCAACAAAGGGACATCAACGCGGTGCCTCCCAAGAGGATGCCATATTAACGTCAGCTCCACAGCTGATCAGGACTTCCAGAGTGTCAGCTTCGACCCTCTTTGAGTCGCACAAAAGCATGAGAGCTGTCCACCCATCGTCATTCTGCGTGTTCACGTCAGCTCCATAGTCTTTCGCTAGTAATTTCAGCACTTCAGCGCTGCCATTTCCAGCCTCACAAAGATGCAATAACGCCGTCATTCCATATGCAGATTTTGCATTCACGTCCGCGCCCCGGTCCAGCAGAGTTTTCAAAACATCCACATCAACGTTTTCTGATGAGCAAAGGTGTATCAGTGCGGTATACCCGTCATCCGTTTCTGCGTTCACATCAACAGAGTGATTTAACAAAAGCTCCACAGCATCGATGTCAACGCTCCTCGCGCCACATAGAAGGATTAGAGCAGTCCACCGATCAATGTCTCGATCGTCAACACTAGCGCCTCGAGCGAGTAGCAAGTTTATTGTCGCAGCGTCGGCATTGCCTTCCTTACACAGATACAACAATGCCGTCATCCCCCACGAATTTTGGATATTCACGTGTGCTCCCCGATCCAACAGAATCTCTATCATGTCTGCCGAAGCTTGTTTTGCCCAACACAAGCACATCAGAGCTGTGTTTCCTTCCTGGTCCGTCGCGTTGATATCAGCGTCACGAGTCAACACGACTTCAAGAGAACTAGCCTCAACCTTGGCGGAACTACAGATAAACATCAACGAGGAGAATCCACCAATATCTCGGTCATTCACAACAACATCACAATTCTCCAGCACCCACTTCAATACTTCAGCAGTAGCTCCTGCCTTGCAAAGATAAAGCCACGCTGTCATCTCCCAGAAATCTTTCGGGCGCATGTCAGCGCCATGCTCGAGCAAAACTTGGAGGCAGTCGACCGTAGCTTTCCCTGAAAAACACAAGTACATGATCGCTGTGCCTCTGTCCCAATCTTCCGCGTGGACATCAGCACCGTGGTCCAGCATGACCTTCAGGATGTCTGCACCACTTTTCTTGGATCCACACAAACTCATCAGCGGTGTCGAGCCGTCTTTCGCCTTCCTGTTCACATCAACACCGAGCTCCAGAAGCCATTTGACCACTTCCACATGGCCGTTTCTGGCTGCAAGCCACAGTGGCGAAAACCCACGGCACTCTGCGTTATCTACACTCGCTCGGCAGCCCTCGACTAGAAGTTTCACCACTTCCAGATGACCTTCGCTTGCTGCAAAACTGACTGCTGTCCAGCCTTCTTCGTCTGTAGTCTCCACCTTCGCACCTTTTCCCAGTAGAAACGTGACCAGCTCCACGTGCCCGTAGCAACTTGCAATCATCAACGGCGTCCATCCGTTCTCGGCGTCTCTAGTGTCCGCAGACACTCCATCTTGCTCCACCAGAGACCGGACTGTGTCGACATCTCCTCTCTCGCAGGCATCGCCCAGATGCTTCTTTACGTCTTGCGCCCCCATCTCGATGGCAGCTTCCAGGCCCACTCACGATTGCCCCCCTTTTGGGCGGTGGCCTTTCTTGGCCCCTTGGCGAATTGCTGAACGGCACTGGCCCATGCTCGCGTATGCTGCGGCTTCTGTATGTTGGGCCCATCGCTGGTACAGCATTGCTAGCGTGGTGAGTTGCCTGCATACCATGAGCTCCTTCCTCGAGTCCCTTCATTCTCAAACAAGTCGGAAAGTCGATTTATCAGGAACACTATAGCTACGACGGATGCTATCGGATGGTGTTCGGCCTACGCTGCTCCACAAGTCAGGCTGCGTCAGGAGCAAGTGCATGTCCGCTGCTTCTTTTGGTTCGTGCACTCAATAACCTCGCTTTTAGCTTCCCAACGAAAGCAGGAGCCAAAAAGTGGCCCTAGCGGGATCCAGCCCTGCGGAGTTCTGGATCAACTGCGAGCACTTGTCCTTCCAGTTGTGCACGTCGCTGGAGGGGCGAACGAAATGTCCGGCCATCGCGCGATCAATCTGTCGATGCAGCGAGAACCCTCGAAAGACCTCTTTCACCAACTCCACGACGTTCAGCTCACCCCTTGCAGCCCCGACACGCACTTACCTGCAGTCGACGCAATGTCGTTGAGACTGTCCCGGAATCGATCGTCGTCGTGGCCGATGGACAAATCTCCGAGGCGGTCGAGCAAAAGCTCGTAAACCTGGCGAACTACTTGTTTGCTGGCGTCGGTTGCGTCCTGTGCCAGCGCCTTCCTCATCGAGTCAATCGCATCAACGATGGACTCGGGTAACGTCGTCACGGAAGCGGACTTCGTCATCAGTGCATTACGATTGCTGGCAAACTCTTTCAATCGCTCGACCACCACGAGGATATTCAACCTCTCGACAGGGTCAAGCTTGCACATGTTTGCCACAAGGTCCCATTGAGCATCGGTGAAGTGAGAAGGACGCGGCGGTAGCCTACCCTTCTTGACGTAGAACTTCACGGCGACGTCAGGGAGCTCGAGCCCCCACGGGAAACAACCGCTCACAGCCTGGATGATGCACATACCCAGCGAGAAAATGTCCGACGCAAACGTGGTCGGTTCTCCTGACAAACACTCGGGAGCCACCCAACGAACGCCACCGGACACTACTCCTTGGCTCTTGCTACTTTCCACTGAGCTCAAGCCAAAGTCCGTCAACTGCGCTCTTCGGTCGCTGCCCACCAGAATGTTGTCACACTTTAAATCTCGATGGACGATGCCACGGGCGTGCAGATACTCCAGTCCCAGTGCAGCCTCATACAATTTATGCCACACCTCACCAGCATGTTCCTTCAGGTACTTGTCCAAGGGCCCGTGCTTGGCTTCTTCGCAGACGAAGAATGGTGTTCCGATGTGGCAACCACCGAACAACTTCACCACGTGCGGGTGGTTCAATCCGAACCACAGCGACACCTCGTGCTGGAACATTCTGCGTTGATCATTACGGTTGCTGTCGTCGTTGCTGCTCATGATCACCTTCTTGACCACGACATCCGAGTTGAGCCACTTGGCTCTCGATACCTCACCGTAGCCGCCACGAGCGAACACCACTTCGTCTTCCAACTCGTACCATCCGATGAACCACTCGGGAAGTGAAGGAATCGCTTCTGTGGGGTCTGCCGAGCTCGCTTCGTCGTACACTCGCTGCAAGATCACGCACTGGGACTCTGAGTACTTGGCATTCTTTAGCTCTTGTTGCAACAGTGTTGTCAGACCCGCAAGTTTGGTCGAGTTGGCCATCTCCAATGTTTTATCCGCTTCTGTCACGAACATCTCAACTCTACCTTTCTGCAATCGTGCCAAGAATGCTTCTAGCTCGTGCTGAGCCGTCTCAGGAGCACCCAACGCAACTAGCAACCGTTTG
Organism: Phytophthora quininea; assembly: GCA_011947345.1. Classification (NCBI taxonomy): domain Eukaryota; phylum Oomycota; class Peronosporomycetes; order Peronosporales; family Peronosporaceae; genus Phytophthora; species Phytophthora quininea. The sequence goes on from JAAVTG010000502.1 coordinate 9,560, forward strand.
GCCTGCTTGGCATTGAAATCAAACGATAAATCGCCAGTCCGACAGCATGACAGGCGTTGGATGGGATTTGTCTTGGCGCTATGCTGCTTCATTACCTGCCACATGGTCTCCAAAATGTCAATTGCTGACGAATCACAAGTCGTGGAGGCGGTGTCGGGAAGGATATATCGCTGGAAAATGCGAAGCAACTCAGCTAATAGATCACTGTTGAGGGTGTCCGCGGCTTGATCGACAACGTCTCGCAACTGCTGCAGCTTTGCTTGCAACTCGTCAGTCGATACCAAGTGTAGCTGAAGCTCAGTGTTTGTCAACTCGTCAACAATCTTCTTCATCCGGTAAACTACCGAGGAAATGCTGCATCGTCGTGAGGGGTCATTGTGGCACATGTCGTCGAGCAGGCTCCAATACTCCGCACGGAAATGCTCGTCATACTCGCCAAATGGACCAAAACGAACAGCTTCCTTGAAACATTGCCCCAAAGCAACTATATCCGACCCCAGTGCTACTTCTTCATTCCCAGACTGGTCAGGAGAAGAAATGCTCGTCGAGATGTTGGCCAACTTGGCGAGGCCATCGCTCCCGATCAGAATATTGCCCATGCTAATGTCGCCGTGGTGAATCCCCGCTCGTGCAAATATTGCAGACCTAACGCTGCTTCATACAAGTAGCGATACACGCGCTTCTCTCCCCATGCAGTACGCTGTCTCCAAAGATATTCACGAACTGAACCATTCCCCATGAACTCACAAATGAACAATCGATATCCTTCGTCCACAGCGCCGTAAAGTTTCTGGATGTTCGGGTGACGCAGTGCAAACCAACTATCAACTTTCTCGTTGAACGGGGTCTCCTGATCATGCGATGTTATGTTAAGCTTAATTGCCACCTTCGAATCCAGCCAAAACCCCACAAAATCGCCCCCAATGTCCATCGTCGACGCAAACTCACCCAATTCAATTTCAGTGGCGCCAATCGACCACTTTGATACCTCGGCAGTCGATTCTCTGGAGTGCAGTTGAGAGCGTCCGATTCTTGACAAAAGTACTTCTTGGATCTCTCGGTGGCCGTTCTGGTTTGCACGATCACGAGCTGTCCTCTTGTTGTTGTCGGTGATAGTGGGGTCAGCGGTGCTTGACAAGAGGAGGTGAACAAGTTCTGTGAATCCGTTCTCAGCAGCGATCATGAGCGCAGTAGTGCCGTCGTTAGCTGTCACGTTTACCTCTGCACCGCAATTAATGAAAGCGTTCAGTGCGGCAGTATCGGCGCCTTCAGTCTTGCAGAGATGCATTAATGGTGTCCACCCGTCGTAGTCCTTACTGTTTACTTCAGCGCCATGCTCTACCAGTATGTTCACTGCATTCAAGACATACACATCGGACCAGCACAGATGCATTAAGCTTGTCCTCCCCATTTATCAGTTGCGCCCACATTGGCTCCAGCCGCCAGCACAAATTCCAGAGCATCAAGAAAGATTTCACCTGACTTGCAAAGCCGCATCAACGGCGTTTGTCCGTCCGCATCTGCAGCGTTCACATCGGAGGAATTGGCAGTCAAGAGCTTCAACTTGTCCACGTCGGGGTTGCCTGACCCACAGAGGTGCATCAATGCAGTTGCCCCGCTATTATCTGTCACGCTTGCGTTCACTCCATGGTCTATCAAAAATCGTAGATCGTTCGCGTCAGCTCTTTCAGACTTGCAAAGGTACATTAACGCTGTAGTTCCAGCGTTGTCTGCAGCGTCGATATCAGCACTGTACTCCGATACCAGCAACTCCAGAGCCTTTGTATCAGCTTCCCCGCCTTGCACAGCCACATCAACGAAGTTCTGTCATCGTTGTCTCTATCATTTACGCCAGCACCATACTGCAATAACATCCTCAACGATTCGCAGGCAACATCGCTGGACGAGCAGAGATACATCAGTGGTGTCCTCCCCGTGTTGTTTCTTGCACTTACGTCAGCCTCACTATCCAAGAGATGGCGAAACATGTCGGCGTCAGCTTTGCCTGACTTACACAGGCACATGAGCGATGTCTTCCCAAACCTTGATCTCGCGTTCACGTCAGCGCCGCAATTCAAAAGCAACTTCAGAATGTCAATATCCGAGTCCGTGGAGTCGCACCAGCGCATTAATGCAGTCATTCCGTCATGGTCTGCTGTGTTCAAGCCAGCATCGTGATCCAGCAGCACCTTCAACGCGGCGGGGTTGACCTTCTCGGACCCACACAAATGCATTAAAGCTGTTCGTCCTCCGTCGTCTCTTATTTGAATGCCAGCACCATGGTCCAGCATCCATTCTAAGGCTTCAGCATTCACCCTCCCTGATTTGCACAGAAACATCATCGGCGTCATCCCATTGCCAGCTTTCGCGTTGATGTCAGCGCCGTGGTCAAGCATAAGTTTTCGATAGCCTATGTCCGCCTTGTGGGATCCGCAAAGGTACATCAGTGGTGTCCACCCGTCCTTCTGCGCAGCTTGTACGTCAGCACCATTTTCTACTAGAACTTGCAGGTTCTCCAGAGTTACTTTCGAACACTGACAAAGGCATATCAAGGGGTTCTTCGTTGGTCATCTGAGGTATTCACGTCTGCACCACGGGACAGCAAAGCTTTGAGAGCATTCGCATCAGCCTTTCCTGACGCACAAAGATACTGAAGTGCTGTTTTCCTCCAGTGATTAACACCATCCACGGGAGTATGATCGATCAATGCTTCGATCTTGTCGGCCGTAGCGTTCCCAGCATTACAGAGATACATGAGAAGGGTCGAGCGATTATTGTCGACGACGGTCGCATCAGCCCCATGGTCGAGCAGAATCCTCAGCATCTCGGTTTCAGCTTTCCCCGATCGACACAAGCACATCAGTGCTGTTTGCCCCTCAATGTTTGTTGTGTTAACGTCGCATCCTCGATCCAGTATCAGGTTTAGCGTGTCGGCATCACACTTCCCCGACAGGCACAGCAGCATCAACCCAGTCCAGCCGTCAATGGATTTCGCGTTAGCATCGGCCCCACACTCAATGATCATGAATTTCAACACGTCCAAGTCGACGCCGCCGAATTTGCACAAGTACAGCCATGGAGTCATTCCCCACTTATTCTTTGCGTTGACGTCTGCGCCATGGTCAATCATCACTTTGAGTGCGTCAACCGTTGCGTTCCTTGACGAACAAAGCCACATGAGTGGCGTGGATCCGTTGCTGTCTCGTGCCCTGACATCAGCGCCACCATCCAACAGCAGTCTGACTGTGCTGGCGTCGAGTTTCCGAGCGCGAACCAGATAGTGCAAGGCTGTCGCGCTGTAGTTGGTTTTTGCGTTAAGATCAGCACCTCGATCCAGGACCAACTGAAGCACCGCAGCGTCAGGATTCGACGAGCTGCACAGACCCATCATTGGCGTTCCTCCCCACGCGTTTTCGGCATTGACGTCGGCCCCGTGGTCGAGTAAGAGCTTTACGGACTTGACAGTTGCGTTGTCGTACCAACAAAGCGCCATCAAAGGCGTATACCCGTCAACCACAGACGGATCAGCTTCGGCTCCGTGCTTCAGCAAAATGGCCAGAGCATCTGCTTTGCGTTCCGGGGTGGACTTCTTGGAGGCACAAAGACACATTAGCGGCGCCCACCCGTCCTTCGTCTTTGCATTGACATCGGCTCCGCACTCCTCGAGCATGAACCGCAGCACCTCCGCAGTGGCTCTCCCATATTGACACAAGTAAAGCCAAGCCGTCATGCCCCACCTGTCTTTGGCGTCGAGATCCGCGCCGTGGGCAACCAAAGCCTTCACTAGCTCAACACTGACATTCCTCGACCCACAGAGATTCATCAATGAGCTGACGCCCTTGTAGGTTGTAGCGCGGACATCAGCGCCGTGGTCTAGCATCATGGTCAGAGTACCGACGTCAGCCTTCCCCGATGCACACAGCTCTGTCAGAGGTGTGGTGCCGCCGCAACGTCTTGTGTTGACATTTGCACCACTCTCCACAAGGTACTTGACAACCTCCACGTGGCCGTTCACCGCTGCGAGCCACAGCGGCGTCCATCCGCGAGCACAGTTGTCTACATCCTTGCTCTTGTCGGCGAGAAGCGCCACAGTCTCCAAATGCCCTTCGCTCGCCGCAAACCCGAGGGCTGTCCACCCGTCGTCGTCTTTGGCGTCCAGGTCGGCCCCCTCGCTAGCAAAAACCTGGCCACGTCCAGGTAACCGTAGCAGCTTGCAACCATTAACGGAGTCCACCAGTACTCCCTGTCGTACGAGTCGACCGACACACCTTTCTCCTCCACGAGAATTTGGACCCCAGCGAGGTCGCCCCTCTCGGCAGCGCGTCGAAGTTTCTTGCCGCCATCGCCAACCATGATGCTCGAACTGTGTGGCGAATTCTCGAATGGCGCGAATGGCAGCTCCATGGCAAGGATCGGTCGAGAACTACGGGAAACCCATATCACTCTCATACCACTTGGACGTAAGACCCCCCTTCAACGACCTTCTTGTCAGGAGACTACACATCGATCGGATCAAACGTTCATTTTCAACTCAACTCCACACGCTACGACATCACTAGCCACTGACTCCAGCCGCCAACCAACTCAGTTGGTCTCTTCCTGCCGAAAGCTCGAGGCGAACTCGTTGAAAGCTCGCAGGAAACGAATGTCGATCCAGTCGATCCTGACGCCGCTGGCCAAGTGGGTCGGGGCGTCGTCGACACTGCGAAGCACTCGGTGCTGGCGGCCGCTACCACTCGCAAGGCCTGCTAAAGGCGCGTCCGTGGTGGTCGTGCCCGTGTTGGCGGGGGCGACCGTGCCAGCCTCCTGCGTTCCGCCGTTGGTGACCGGCACGCACTGCTTGTAAATCTGCCAGTTGGGCTCGTGCAGCGCCAGCCAGTAGAACCGCAGCGTGCAGTCGCCCGAGCACTTGGAGAAGTCGGCGTTGACGTTGGCCGGGTACCCGGAGCCGTAGGTAGCCACGCAGTCGTCCTGGCGGTCCACCCTCGTGTCGTCGATCCAGACCTCGCACGGGCCGTGGTGCGAGTCGATGAATCCTTTCTGCTCCTGGTCGTTCTGCCAGTTCATGACGGTGAGCCCGGAGACGTCGACTGGAGAGACGTCGGTGCGCGTATTAGCGCAGTCGGTCACTTGCTGGTCCAGCATGTCCCGCAGCGACGAGTAGCCGGCGTTCAGGAAGGACGAAGTGAAGGTGGCTGTGTTGGCCTCGGGGCTGTCGTCCCATTTGAGGCCCCGAAGGCGCTGTTGACGCTGGCCGTGATGGTCTTGGCATAGTACGTGGACTTGGACGTGTCGATGAACTGCGCCTGCGGCTTGGAAATGTAGCCGTGGGCGTCCACAGCGTCGATGACGGCGATGGCAGCGGCGAGGACGGAGCAAGTTCGCATGGTGGCGGTGGTGGGCACCGGAAGGTGTTGCTTGATCGACGGTAAATTGAGAAATGACTGCCTTGACGGAGACCGACGTCTTGTCTTGGCATCGTCGTCGTCTTTGGATTCCCATGATGCCTGGTGTTTGACGATCGAGGGCTGTCGGCGGTGCCGCGTTCGTCGCTGTTAGAAGCTCAAGAAGCTCAAGACCAAGATGTTCACTGCAGAGGCGGATCGCCATTGTCATAAGGATTTCGATGCGCCACAATTCGCGCTGCAGCTGGGGAGGCAGCTCTGAAACGAGCGCGCACCGACGAGGAAACCTTTCTGGCCACCATGCGCACGAGCGAGCGCGGTGTGTAGTCCATGAGGAAGGTGCGGTACTGCGACGCGCTGTCAAGCACGCTCTGCGGCTGCGCACGCAACGCTGTGGCCAACGAGTGCCAAGCTAACTTCACCTCAGTCAAGAACCTTAAGCTGTTGGTTCTGAAGCCAACGTGCGTGAGGTGTTTGATAAGGCCCGCGGTGCCGCCCCGTGTTGCTCTTCTTTGATGAGCTAGACTCGATCGCCCAGCAACGCGCAGGCTTTAACTACTATCGATAACTTGGTGTCCTTGACGATGAAGACCGTCGAGTTGCTGAAAGCTCTCGCGTTAATTAATACTGCACGACCCGGAAAATAAGTAGACGGCCACCGCGACCACCACGACAGCCTCACAGCCCAGCAGGAGTTGACCTTTGTGGCGCTTCCTGAAGTTCTGGTACCAGCCAGTCGAGGCTTTGAAGGCAGGATCATCGGATCGTTCGCGAGTCTTCTCCGCGACCCACTCGTACGAGACGCACTCTCCCGACTGGACCCTCGCGTTGATCAGCTCCACCAAAGCCTTTTCAGCCTCCTTGAGCGCAGGCGGACGTCCTCCATTCCCCGTGTACTTCTTATCGCTGCTCTCCTCGAGGATCTTGGCGCTATTCTTGAGCCACTCGTTGACTGTCTTGGCCTGCAGAACCAAATTGTGCGCCTGAAAAAGTGAGTCTGTGCTTCCGCCGCCGATTTGTTTCCGCTCTGGATCCACCTGATCACGGCTTGTTTCTCTGTCAGCGTGATCCTGGCTCCAACAGCCTTGATCTGTCCTGCTCCGAGGTCGTCTTCATCAGCACACTTGAGCGCCATCAAAAATCGTGTGAATTGTTCGCGGATGCTGCTTCCTGCTTTCAGAGCAAGTGCTCTGTCGCCATCGGCATAAAACTCTTCATTGTTCAGCCCCAACACCAAGCGAATAAGCTTGGTCTCGTTCATTCCAGGGTTCTTCTTGGGGTTCTACACAACACGTTAGTGACAAGTTGCTTTATCGTGCACAAGACGCACCCGATCGGCCAGGAAAACACGCAGCGCAGTGACCATAATTTGCTGCATGAGCTGATCTTGCACTGGCAAGTTTTCTGTCAGCTCCCTTCGGCGAATATCCATCACCTCTCTGGAGCAGCTGACTCCAGCCTGCAGGGCAAGTCGGTGGGCAATATTCTCGATGGCAAGAGCGTCGCTCGGCTCAAAACGCTTCGAACCGTCAGCATTCTTTTCCGACAAGTTGAGCGCCCATCGCGGATGTATTCCGCCATGACCGATGGCCTCGCTGTAGTCCTTTAGGAGCATTGACAGCCTGTCCTTGAAGCCCTTCTGATTCCGGGTCGATCCGATCTTGTTCAGGAGTAGACCGGCGCCGTCTCCAAAGCAGAACTCGAACTCACTCAGCTCAATGAAATAACAGCAGTCGAAGGTGTCGAGGTTATGAAGCTCCACCAGCGGGTAGATCAGGTTGCTTGGGGCGGGCACGAATCGAATGGCCGACGCTGCCTGATGCCAGAGCTTCCCAGCTCGGCGCGAGAGCATGTCGTCCAAGGGCTCCCACCGGACCACGGCACGGAGCTCTGCCAGGACGATATACCGCTTGGCGTCCGGCGGCTCCAGGTGGACCTCCGTGCCGTCCAGCTTGAAGGGTCTTGTACGGGAGCTCGTACGCGGTCACTAGCGCCTCGGTCGTGCCTGTGCAGCTGAACTCGTCCCTGTATGCTTCTTCCACAAGTGAGTCGTCACGGCATGAACATTGGATACTTTGCTTGACAAAACCTAGAGCTGTGAACGAGGTGATCACGTGCTGCTCCACGGTCGATGCACTCTTGGTTTCCCGCCGCAAGTCTGGCATCGCTCCCCTTAAGACTTTCTTGCTGTCTCTTGCGAAGTCGGTCGAGCTGCTTCCGGACGAAGTATAGTTTGGCGGGACGAGCTCTTGGGTCATCGAAGAGCTCGTCAAACAGCGAGGAAACCTTCGCGGTGTTCTTGGGTCCATGGACTTTGACGAGGCACTCAACGTTTGAGCGGTAGGCTCGGCGCGTCAGGTTCGGGCTGCCAACAGCACACCACAGGCCACCAACGATGACCATTTTGAAGTGCATCGAGATGGATCTGAAGTTTTTGACCGGGATCTCCGCCTCGAGCAGCTTGATGATGATTTCCAGCGCCTCCTCGTTGCTGAGGGACCAGCGCTCGTCGTAGACGACACGCACGTTGACTGGCGTCGCCTTCTGATGCAGTTTTGTCAGAATCGCTGCAATGCCAGGCAACGTGAACGCATACATAGCGATGCACACCGATCCCGTCGCAGTGCGCAGTATCTCCCTCATGCCTGCTTCCTCCACTCGGTCTGCTCTCGCAAACTCGATGTCCTCGAACAGCTGCTGCTTCAGGAATAGTGCGTCCAGACGCACCCGCAGGAACGACGTCTTCTTGAGTCCCATCGGCTGAGACGAGGCTTGATTGGAAGTGAGCGAGGCCCAAGCGGCGACCCGTTCTTTTGGACCAACGTTGACTTGGATGTTGTATATCCAATACAAATGCCAAGTCAAAGCTGGTCCAATAAATATGCCCATTTTGCGACGGACAGCCTGATGGCCGATCGGGCCCGGTTCATCCAGCAGCTTGTGGCGGCGCTCCAGGAGAAGGAGGGGCTCTCTGTCGACTCGTCCGCATTCGCAGGGGGCTCCGTAGAAGCAGAGCAATCGCCCCAAACACACACAGGCCTCTTCCTGAGCGACGGCTTCTCCTCCAGCGGCGACAGCGACCGACTGGCCAGAGACGCGTACACGCAGCTGCAGTTCGACTTCCCGCAGATCCAAGAGCAAGCGATCGAGGCGCTGGCGGAGCTCTATCAACGCCTGGCGGCCGACGGATCGCCCAGTCAAATGATGACTCAAGTGCCCGTTACTGTCACTCTGCTGGAGGGCGTGGCGTTCTTAAACGACCGATCGGGAGACCCCAACAGCCTAGTTGGACGACAAAGACACGCAGCTCTGAAGGTAGCGGACTGTTGGCCGCGGCTGTGCTGTTGCTGGTCTTCCGGAGGTGTCTGGCGAATGAGGAGGCACCTACCAACGCACTACTCAACGCTCTGAGCGTGAAACAGGCCAAGCAGGAGAGTGTCCAGGTAGAAAAAGACAAACAATGTGCAGAGATAGAGGAGGGCGCCTTTGTGGAGAAGCTTGCAGCTGAAGAAGACCCGGACGACCTGAGTGAGGTGTATGAGGGCCATTTGCCAGTGCACAGAGAGCAGAAGCTTTCGATGTGGAACCAGAAGGCTATAACTGCTGAAGCTACGAGGGTGGAGAAGCTGCGGCAATTGGCATCGCACACGTTCTCATCGAGTTTTGAAGCTGTGTCGATGGAGAAGTGGGAGCGATGGAGACTGGATGACGAGCTGGTGAATATTATGCGACTTCTTGTGGAGCTGCCGCCAGGGAGCTGGAAAACGGCAAGGAGCAGACTACACTATTTGGTCCGCAAGGTGAATGGAGCAGGTATCTATACGTGCTACGCGACCGTATACTGCGCTACCCAGGCTCTAGTCGCGACGCTTTGTGGCGATTGAAGGAGCTTGTGGAGTTCTTACAGCAACGGCATACAAATTTAAGCGCCCAGAAAAACTCGCGACAACGTATCCAGCGGCCGCAGCATTTGGTGTATCGCGTCCTGGCGGAACTAGCGATCTCCCGTGAGTTTCACCAGGGTGCCGCTCAGAGAGCACAGCAAGGACTGGCGCTGGTGATTCAGGAATTGCTGCCGCTTATCGCGCAGGAGGTGCATCGGCTTGCAGGGACGGCTCTGCCCGCAAATGAGTCTGCAAAGAGTATTGATGCGCGGAGTGACGCAAACGAATCCGACGACGGTGTCGACGATGAGCTAGCCGTTGTGTTTCTTCAGCTGCTGCACTTCATGCTGTTTGCGTCGCCCAATGCGCGTACAACCACCGAGAAGCTTCACGAAAGTGGCATGTTGCGAACGCTACTCGCTCTCCTTCCAGCATCTCCGACAACGGACACGGATACCGAGCAACAGTTGCAGAACTTGGAAAAGCGCTGGTTCACTGCATTGCTTCGTCTCTTGGGTGAGTGTGCGCTATGGCATCCAGGGTTTGCTGGGTATATTGTCCGCGTTCCCAAGTTTGCCGGACTGGTTCCGACACTGCGGGAACGTTTTGTTGCCGAGGAGCTCTTGCTCGCTTTGGCGTTCCATCAACATCAGGTTCAAGTTCGGTCGGTAGAGCTGGTTGATGTCTGGGAGGTGTTGATGTCGCCTTCAGTATTTCCCCAACAATGTGACTCGTATTTGGAGGCGATGGAGAAGGTAAGGACGAGCAAAATCTCATACGACGCTTCGGTTCGGCTAATGTGTTTTACTCTGTTGTCAACAGCTCCAGAATGCGGTGTTTGTGCTGGATTGCTTGGAGAAGGCACTCCCAACCCTGCGACCTGCTATGCAGAAGGAACTGCAGCGCAGTCTACAGCAGATTTACGCCCGTTTTGCACGGTCCTTCGAGTACCCGACGTTCGCGGGAGCCGAGATCAGTCGTCAGCAGCAGCAGTTCGAGCAGCAAGCACTAAACCACGGCCCAGAGGAAGAGGGCGATGGGGAGAAGGAGAAGAAGGAGGAAGACCGCGGCCAGGCAGAGGTGGTGCAGTTCACAGCGTTGCGGAATAAACTTCGACAAAGTGTGAAGTCTTTGTTGACTGCGCTAGCGTCGGGGGTCCAGCAATGAGCCACCACGCTGGCCGAGTATCTTCAAGTTAGACTAGTTTTATAGAGAGTTAGTAGTTGCAGCAGTGCGTCTGCACTAGTTTTGCGAATCCCAATAGCTATCGAAGCAAAGCTTGCCCCCGCAGCCAGCACTGGGCTGACTGCCTCTTTGCATGTCACCGACCTATCATCGACATGGTTGCTTGCTCAAGCCGCGGCGACGTTTGTTCGCTGCTGTGGGAAGCCGACGCTCGCGGCTGCTTGGTCTGCGGCAGATGCAGCTCGATTGCGTTGGGTTCGCAAAAGTGTCCCCATCGCCTGCAATAGATATGCGCCGCGATCTTCGGTGGACGCCGACGCATCTCGGAGTCTCAACTGGACGACGGCGCGGGACGTCTCCGTCTCATGGCTACCGGTAGCGCCAGCTCTTGCAGCAGCGTGCCCAGCGTGCCCTGCCAAGTATGGACAGTGGGCGTATTGGACGGCCTCGCCTCTCCTTGTCTCCTTAACAGCGGGCGTCGCCACGCCCCAGCTGATCCATCACGCTGCACCAGCACTGCTGGCAGCAGGTCTTGGGCCTGTTGCAGCCTCGACAACCATATTCCATTCCACCGCGCAGATGGCCTCGCAGACGTGACGACCGCCCCGACTCCCCTCTTGGCAGCGGGTGCTACTTGGTCGGCGCACCATCGAGAATCTTGGCGCGGCCTATCCACTCCGTTTGGTCTCCGCTTCGGTCTGCGCTTGGTGTCCGCTTCGGTTGCCGTTGCCGTTGCCGTTTGTAAACGGCGAGCGCACATTGCCGAGCACGACGCAAATTGCAGTCCCACATTCGCGAACCCGGTGCGGAACCAGATTCGAGCAGAGAAAGGGACCAGCAATCGTCGCGCAGAAAAAGACCGTTCGAACACAGCCGGGGCCGATGTAAACGACGCACACCACGTTCCCAAACACGACGTCAATCCAAACGCACTTCGCGGCAACCCGACGCGCTACAGCCCCACCACCGCGCTGCAAACAGCCCCGCGCGCCAGATACACGCGGCGGCATCGCCTCGGCGAATGTGCCGCGCTTACAGCGGAGGCAACCACGGAGGTAACTACGCGCCCGGCTCGACTGGCGGGCGTTTACGGCCGTCTCGGTGATTATCATGCGGCGCGCGCGGTGTCGGAGTATTCCAGGCGCTCGGTCCAGCTGCTGCTGCTGCTGCTGCTGCTGCTCCTGCTGGGCGTCCTGACCTGCTTCGGACCAAAGTTCGCTCGCTCGTTCGCTCGCTCGCTGCTGGCGGTCAGGCCAGCTTGTTCCTGCCTGTCAAGAGAGCCCCAGACACATCAGTTGCCGGCCGACTCCGTCTCCTCAGGCAAATGGTTCATCATCACTCGTCGAGGCCACGACCACGAGGTTGCCTGGGTTTGTCGTCAAAAGGGGACTAGCTTGACGCAAAAGTCAGCGCAGAGGCTGCGTTAATCATCGTCTTGCGGCACTTGTGAACGCTGTAGAAGTCTGCTAGCTGTGGACTGAAAAGGCTATGAAAACGCCACGCCAAATAAGTTTCGGTAACTCAATTTCGCTAGTAAGGCATTGTCGCCTCCGCAAGCCCACCTGGCCATTCAACCACGCGCCTGCGATGGTCTCCGCTTCTCTTCCGGTCCCACGGGCGAGTGAAATGCCCCAGCCCAATTTCACGCGAGCAGAATCGCACAAACGTGGTGCGACGTCAGCGATTGTTTCGGTTCGTGTGTAGTCTCGAATCGCGTCTTGGTGGGAATGCGGCTTTGAGCTGGGTCGCTTCCTCTTTGGCTCGACTCCAAAACAACACTCGTCCGCTTTTTGACTCGATCGTATTGACATGGAATTTAAATAATCACCGCAAGCACTTCACCGACTTGCTTCTGACGCTACGTACTCGTACATGTTGCTCTACTACCACAAAAAGGCGGAAGCGGATGGGAGCTAGCACCTTGCGATGATCCCCGGACAGCTACCTAGAACAAGCATTCGAGCAGGTCCTTCAGATCCTCGTCCGAGAGTGCTTCTGGGTCTGGTGCGCTCAGGAACGAGAACTCCTGAATCTGCTCCTCGACGGGCGGCAGGAACGACATCATGTCAAAGTCCACGAGAGGGATCTCGTCGCACGGGGATGAAGTGGTGAAGGGTGGGCTCACCACTTTGGTCACTTGTTGTTGTTGCTGCTGTTGCTGGAGTAGAATCCGCTGGCGTTGTTGCTGCTGCCGAGAGGTGCGCGCGTTGGGTGGCAGCGGCACCGAGCGGTGCTGCGTCTTCATATGCCGCGTGAGGTTGCCTGCCGTGCTAAACGTCTTGCCGCACCCGTTGACGACGCACGTGTGGATCGAGTTGCCGTTGTGCACCTTCTGGTGCTTGGCGAGCATGTCCTTGCTGGTGAAGATGCGCGTGCAGCCGGCCACGGGGCACTCCATCTTGTGCAGCGCGTGCAGGCGCTTGTGGCGAGCCAGGTTGCCGGACGTGCTGAAGCGCTTGCCGCAGGCCTTGACGGGCACTGGTGCGGCTGCTCGCCCGTGTGGGTCTTCATGTGCTCGTGCAGCGTGAACTTGCGGTGGAAGCGGCCGCCGCAGAGCGGCACGGGGCAAGCAAACGGCCGGTCCTGGTTCGAGTCGCGGAAGCGCGGCTGGCTCATCACGGCGGGGCGGACGGCAGCGGCGGTGCTGGACATGGCGGCGAGTGAGTGGCGTTTCGACAGGCGAGCTCCAAATCGAAAAGTGACTTGACCCGAGCTGCCAGCAGCTCGCGGTGTGTGCGTGGACCATCTGAGACAACACGTTTTTGCGACGACACGTCCTGCACGGTCTCTCGCCGTCTGCGAGACACATCAAGTGATCACCATTTGGATCGCCGCTCGAAAAAGGCAACCGCGCAGATGGCGTGTCCGAGCAACACGCTGCGTGCCCTGTTCTGCAGCGCTTCTCACTTGGCGCTCGGGGCTGCTGTTCTTGCCGTAAAATCCCCACGCCTGGTCAACCAACTCTTGATTCATCCAGACTGCAACGCGTTGCAGTGTAGCACCACTCGAACCGCCTCCCAAGCGAGCTTGTGGCGAATGCCACTCCCCGCTTTATCAGGACAGCGGCAACCATACCTGCGATCCTCTGTCGAGTCCTCCGTGGCAAGGAACACGAAGCGTTTAACTGCAGCGGCGATCGCTATCCGTGCTCACTGCTGACGACGCGAGCACTTGGATCTCACGCGTCCTACCAAAACCCGCATGGCGAGGCTCACATATTTCGCGGGGTCTGGCGAGAACTCAAAGACTGGATTACGACCATCGCAGGGCATTCCAGTTCAGCCGCTCCACCACGCGCTAGCCTAGAGAGAGACCCGTGTCCTACGTTCTCGCTTGTTGTCTCCGTACGTAATAGAGACCACCTTCCAGCTGTGGGTCGTTCGTCGCCTCTTGAAGCTGTCGAGCCACTTGGTATGAGCTCTTGCTGTTGCTACAAATGGCATACCCGCTTGCATTGGCTCTGTTCTGTGGGTCTTGGACTCTGTGACGACAAACCCAGGCAACCTCGTGGTCGTGGCCTCGACGAGTGATGATGAACCATTTGCCTGAGGAGACGGAGTCGGCCGGCAACTGATGTGTCTGGGGCTCTCTTGACAGGCAGGAACAAGCTGGCCTGACCGCCAGCAGCGAGCGAGCGAACGAGCGAGCGAACTTTGGTCCGAAGCAGGTCAGGACGCCCAGCAGGAGCAGCAGCAGCAGCAGCTGGACCGAGCGCCTGGAATACTCCGACACCGCGCGCGCCGCATGATAATCACCGAGACGGCCGTAAACGCCCGCCAGTCGAGCCGGGCGCGTAGTTACCTCCGTGGTTGCCTCCGCTGTAAGCGCGGCACATTCGCCGAGGCGATGCCGCCGCGTGTATCTGGCGCGCGGGGCTGTTTGCAGCGCGGTGGTGGGGCTGTAGCGCGTCGGGTTGCCGCGAAGTGCGTTTGGATTGACGTCGTGTTTGGGAACGTGGTGTGCGTCGTTTACATCGGCCCCGGCTGTGTTCGAACGGTCTTTTTCTGCGCGACGATTGCTGGTCCTTTCTCTGCTCGAATCTGGTTCCGCACCGGGTTCGCGAATGTGGGACTGCAATTTGCGTCGTGCTCGGCAATGTGCGCTCGCCGTTTACAAACGGCAACGGCAACGGCAACCGAAGCGGACACCAAGCGCAGACCGAAGCGGAGACCAAACGGAGTGGATAGGCCGCGCCAAGATTCTCGATGGTGCGCCGACCAAGTAGCACCCGCTGCCAAGAGGGAGTCGGGGCGGTCGTCACGTCTGCGAGGCCATCTGCGCGGTGGAATGGAATATGGTTGTCGAGGCTGCAACAGGCCCAAGACCTGCTGCCAGCAGTGCTGGTGCAGCGTGATGGATCAGCTGGGGCGTGGCGACGCCCGCTGTCAAGGAGACAAGGAGAGGCGAGGCCGTCCAATACGCCCACTGTCCATACTTGGCAGGGCACGCTGGGCACGCTGCTGCAAGAGCTGGCGCTACCGGTAGCCATGAGACGGAGACGTCCCGCGCCGTCGTCCAGTTGAGACTCCGAGATGCGTCGGCGTCCACCGAAGATCGCGGCGCATATCTATTGCAGGCGATGGGGACACTTTTGCGAACCCAACGCAATCGAGCTGCATCTGCCGCAGACCAAGCAGCCGCGAGCGTCGGCTTCCCACAGCAGCGAACAAACGTCGCCGCGGCTTGAGCAAGCAAACGAGCTGGGCAGCCAACTTTGGACCGTGAGCGGGGCGTGCTTGTTGGAAAATGGTTTTGGTGGTGAGCAAGCAAGCACTCGCTCGGCTTCGTCTTTGAAGTGGCCTTGACTGGTTAGAAGTTGCTGTCAGCAACTTTGACCGCTATGGTACACGCGGTCGGTGCCTCGGGAATCTCATTCCAATGACCTGCACCACCGCCATTTTGTTTAGGGTCGATGACAAATTGGAGACTCGCCGCATTTCACGAGTTGTTGGATGAATGCTATGGTGCTCGCAGACTGAGGGGCGCTGTTGTGATCAAAACGTGGCGCCACCGATCTCGCGTGCAAACTGAGGCCATACTGCTAGACGAAAGCAGGTTGCATTCCAAAGTTGTTGGCATGCATGAGATCATTTTCGTGGTGGCGGTCACGCCGTGGGCAGTCGGTCGTGT
Organism: Phytophthora quininea; assembly: GCA_011947345.1. Classification (NCBI taxonomy): domain Eukaryota; phylum Oomycota; class Peronosporomycetes; order Peronosporales; family Peronosporaceae; genus Phytophthora; species Phytophthora quininea. Next base: position 25,164 of record JAAVTG010000502.1, read on the forward strand.
GCTATCGTAGCAGCTTAAATCCCGCTGGAGTGCCAAAGCGTTAGTTTCCAATAGCTTTAGGCATCTCTTGTCAGTCATGGCAGTCGAGCTGGTAGACCCTCGCCGCTCACAGAACACCTCGCGCATCTTGATTCTTCCTGCCGCACATCGACCGTGAAACGAGCAGCGCAAGAGCAGTGTGCTGACCTCCTCACTTTGCTAGTGCAAACGACTCGACGAGATCTCGTCTCTCCAGCACGCAGCACACGCAAGCAGAGCACTTTCACCGACCGAACTGCTGCACAACTTTGATCTTCCCATACATTCGGGTGCGTTCCATTAGTCTAGTCATTTGTATGCAATCGACGCCCACGATGATTGGCGCAAATCCACCAAGACGACCGCATACAAAAGTCCATATGCGGGACCTGGGCGGCCGCGACATTGGCCGAAAAAGTAGCAGACCTTCCCTCGCATTATCCAAAATCAAAGTATTACCAGCCATAGCCAGTAAAGCGATGGCCTTCTCGTTCGGCGGCGGCACGGCGGCGGCGCCCGCGACCACAGGCTTCAGCTTCGGCGCGGCCCCCGCAGCACCTGCAGCCTCCAGTGGCTTCTCGTTCGGAGCTGCACCGGCGGCCCCCGCCGCCTCCAGCGGCTTCAGCTTCGGCGCCAAACCAGCAGCCTCCTCGGGCTTCGGTTTCGGAGCTCCAGCAGCGTCCACTGCTCCCGCCACGCCGAGTCTCTTCGGGGAGGATCCGCCACTCCTGCCCCTGCCGCCACGGGCTTCGGCTTTGGAGCGGCTCCTTCTCAGCCAGCAGCTACAGGCTTCGGGGCTTTGGATTTGGAGCCAATGCAGCAACTCCAGGCGCTCCAGCGCAGCCCGCAGGACCCCCGTCACACTGGAGACGGCGTTCGAGGCGCTGCCGGCCGACGTGCAGAAGAATATGACGCAGTTCCACGCCTTCCTCAAGCAGCAGGACCAGTCGGACGCCTTCCTCAAGACCGTGTCGCCCAAGCAGATGGAGCAGCTCCGAGATAACATGGCCAGACTCGAGCAGGACGTGCTGGCCAGACGCAACCGGCAGGACCGGCAGGCTGCGGCCGTGCAGCACGTGCGGCAGGATGTGCGGCAGCTTCTGCATCAGGTGGACGCCGCCACGCTCACTCGCCGCAGTCTGGACACCAGCAATGGCGCCTCCAACGTGTACCACGTCATGCGGCGCGTGGAGATGCCCTCACCCTACTACTGGGAGCTGCTGGACCACTACGAGCAGAAGATGGCGGCGATCAAGGCGCAGATTGAAGACGTCGAAGCGCAGTTCAAGCCTCTGTACGACGGACACGGCAATGCGGCCGCCACTGGCCTCGCTCCAGCTCAACTGCAACAGATTCTACTTGCCCAGAACGCAGCGCTCATGCAGGCAGCGGCGCGGGTGGCTGAAGTGCACGAGAAGGCGGAGGAGATGCGGCAGCTTTTCCTGGCCAAGATGCAGCAAGATCTAGCTCGGCACGGCGAGAAGAACCCCGCAGCTTTCCAGAACCCGTTTGACAAGCGCAAGAAGAGCAGCGAGGCGGACAAGCGGCAGGCGATTGACAAGATTCGCTTCCGAACCAACGTGGCGCCCACGATCGTGACACCATCGCAGCCTGCTGCGCCAGCTCCCGCTGCTACATCGGCGTTTGGTTTTGGCACGGCTCCCGCAGCTTCGACATCAGCAGCGACCAGCGGGTTCGGCTTTGGAGCGTCGTCAGCTCCCGCAAAGACCGTGTCGTTCAACCTCACGAGTACGACGGCTACCTCAATTGCGCCTCCCTCGACGACCACGAGTATTACTGTCGCCCCTCTCGGAACGGCGTCCACGACAGCAGCACCGGCGGCGGGAGCCTTCACGGCGCCCACTGTATCAACAACAACCGGTTTTGGTGGCTTCACATCGTCGTTCCTTCCGTCCGCAGCGGCGGACAGCAAGCTGTCTGCGGGAAGCAAGCGCGGTGGCCGTGCGCAGAAGAAGCGAGGATAGACTACAAACAAACGAGAACTTACGTCGCAGCAAGGTAATTAGTGACCCGGCAGCTCGATCACTCTTTGCAATTGCTAGTGTTGGTCTACCGGTACATGGAGCAAAGAGAAGTGTACTAATATCTTACCGTCTCCCTTCCTCCACACTGGTAAAGAGAAAAACAAAGGAACCGCAAATGAAGGAATGGAATCGCCAAGGCCGTTCGTTGGCCGCTGTATCCATCACTAGCCTAAGCGGAGCACGGGATGAAGTTCACGTCCAATGTCTTGTTCATGGCGGCTAGCACGCCCAGCACATCCATGTTCGCCACACGCCAGGTGTCGTCAACTAGGCCCTGCGCAGTGGCGTTCGACTCGTCGGGAGCCGGGTACGGCCACGACGTATCGGGGTTCAGCGTCCACCAGAACCCGCCTGCCAGGAACGGCTCTGTAGTGCCTGCCATTTGAGTGATCAAGTCCTTGATGATTCGCGTGCTCGTCTGCTTGTCCGTAGCATCCAAGTCGCCCACCAAGCCGCCGAACGAAGACAGCACCACGGCCATTCCCGTATCGAAAGCCGCACCGAACGAGTAGTTCATGTTCAGCTTCACGTTAGTCAGCAGGTCAGCGTCGTCGTATTCAACGTAATTTTCCAGCAAGTCGCCACTGGTCGTGCCGTCCTCAAAGAAAAACAGGCTCGGCTGGTACGAGCTGGAGAAGTACTTGGGGGCATATACCACCTTGTTGTCCGTGTCCAGCTTGATGGGATCCGAGCTCACGCCGGAGAGATCTGAGCCGGGCAGGAATGTGTTCTTGATGGAGCGGTCGCCATACGTGTCCTTGTGGCTCTCTCCCTGCACACCCTGGACGAACGCCAGCCACTTGGGGCACTGCTTCACCAAGTGGTTGCCCAGCTCCGTCGCCGCAACAGACCAGTCCGTGTCCGAGCCGTCGCCCCACGTTGCGTCCGTGCTCAGACCGTCCTTCAGGTCGATGCCGATGATGTTGAAGTGGGTCGAGTCGCACATGGCCTCTGCCAGGTTCGTGATGGCCGTCTTGATATCCGCCAGCTTGATGGACGAGCCGTACCAGAGGCCAGAGCTGTCGTCCTCTGTGGAGGACAGCACGTGAAAGTCGAGCACGACGCCAATGTTGAACTGGCCCAGGCCCTGCACCAGCAAGCCGAGCAGCGTGTTGTAGCGCGAGGCTGTGGCCAGCGCGCGGTTCGAGTTGGTGTTGATGAGGTTGCCGTCGATGTCGGTGTTGCGCATGACGGCGTCGATCGAGAGCGGGAAGCGCACCACGTTGAACTTGTTGTAGTGCAGAAAGTAGGCGTAGCGGTAGAACGAGTCGCCGTCCACCGTGTTGTCCCATAGCCCCTTGGGGACGCCCTTGCTGTCCTCCATGCCCTTCCAGTTGACGCCTTTAATGTCCAACTGGGTGGTGGTGCCGTCGGCCAGCTGCGCGTAGATGCGGCCGTTCTTGCTGATGTAGTTGGGCTGCTGGCAGCCCTTGTCCGTGTACGACTTGGGGTTGGTGGTGGACAGATCGCTGGCCGGGTCAGTGGGGCTGCCGTCCTGGATCTGCGTGCCGTCCGAGTACTTGGCCTCGCTGGCGGCCGAGTCGCTGGCCACCGTCTCGTTCACGTCGTCGTGCAGCTGGATACCGTAGTAGGTCAGGCCGGCCACGGACACCACCGCAAGCAGCAGCAGCGCCAACGCGCCGGGCCACGTGCTGCGGCGCCCGCGGTAGCGCGCCTTCTTGCCGGCGAACGTCGTGTCCACGTCGGCGGCCGCGATGATGCGCTCGACCTCGGAGCTGCGGCCGGCCGAGAACGAGCCGCGGCCCACGCCGCTGGGGCGTCCCGAGGTGCTCATCTGATGGAGGTGCTGTACGGGCGAAGGTCCTGCGCTCGTCGCTACTCAACGTGCTTCCCCGCTGCGAGTCGAGTTGTGCGCTGACCCTGCGCTGTCTCTGAGGAGTTTCTCTTCCGTTTTCGAATGGCATGATCATTTGGATCCAGTTGACTTCGATCATCTATGGTTCTCATTTAAGTGCGAATAAAACGACTAGGCCATCTGGTAGCGGAGCTCTCCACGCCGCTCGTCTTATGCGTGCATGTCCGCCCGCCTCGCTCGCTTCAAGCCCGCTAGCGGCGAGGTGTGTGCATATACCTCTCGCGGGTGTGAATCAGTTCTTGTGTATCAACTTGGGCGTGTATCACACAAAATATCCAATGCAATTTTTCGGATTCGGAGCGCTCGTTTCTGCTCGTACCTCATAAATATTGAACGGATCTGGATGTTTGTATACTGGACAAATACTTTTGCCTGTGGGGGACCACCACGATGAAAATGAATCCATTCCGAGTGCTCCATACTCAAGCACGCCCCCTGCTGCTCCAAATGCCCGACACTAGCCCGGCGCAGAAGAAGCCTGGGTCGGGGTTCATCGCTACCAGTGTGACCGCAACATTCCGGTCTCCACTTTCAAACCAAGCTGATGTCGACAGCAGATGCGAGGCAAGTGGGGGCATCCACGGAGAAATGCTGCCAAGATCATCTCGTTCGAGCTTCGTTTAGCGGGGGTTCCTTCTGGTGCGTGGAGAATTGGACACTGATAAATCCCCGCTTTTTGCTTCGTACGGACTGCCAGAGATGTCGGCGCATTGGTATTCCTACATGGCGATTTCAATGCTTCTCGCAACAACAAACGTTATCTTGGATACGCCACAATCGAGTCGATTACAAGACGGTGGGGAGCTTGGTGTGCTCGCTTGGTTATTGCCAAGGAGGCGCGAATGTGCAGCAACAGTGGGGCCGGCGGACGAGAGTCAAGCGATGAACGTGCGAGCCGTGGCTTTGTTGGGTCGATTTTCGCACATGGGCATTTGACTGAAGCGATGCTGCTACATAGCTTGCTCGCACACTGAGGCAAAACCCACGGGTCTCCTACGCTTTGCAGCGTCTGTCAGATTCCGTTGACACGCTCCGGTACACGTGAACTTTTGTGACGAGCGTCCTGGAATTGATAACGTAGGGCAAGAGTGACTAACGTAAGCCGAGACAAGAACTCTTGCAGCTCGTCGTCGATCCACGCCAACTCCATTCCGAAATTGTCCATCAACGACAACCAAGCTTACCCACCACCCCACCACCGTCTCCGCAATGTCTGCCAACCTCGCCGACTACGAGCTCTTCCAACCGCTCGAGCTGGCACCGGGACTCACGCTCAAGAACCGCATGGTCTTCAGCCCCTGCACACGCGCCCGCTCTGACATCAAGACCCGCGCGCCAAATGACGAGAACGTCAAGTACTACCGCGCTCGCGCATCGGCCGGCCTCATCATGTCTGAAGGCTGCGCCGTGTCCGAGCAGGGATACGGCTGGTACGGTGCCCCCGCGTTGTACTCGGACGAGCAGCAGGCCGGCTGGAAGAAGATCGTTGACGCCGTACACGCTGAGGGAGGCAAGATGTTCCTGCAGCTTTGGCACATGGGCCGCCAGTCGCACCCGTCCTTCCACCCGAGCAACGAGGTCGCCTCGTGCTCGTCGTCGTGCTACGCCACAGGCCGCACGCACGATTCCGAGGGTAACGCGACGGGCTTCCCCACCACGCGCGCTATGACACTCGAAGAGGTTCACCAGGTCGTCGAGGACCACCGCAAGTGCGCCGAGCGTGCCAAGGCCGCTGGCTTCGATGGCGTCGAGTTCCACGGCGCCGGCGGCTACCTCATCGACGAGTTTCTCCAGTCGAGCACTAACAAGCGCACGGATCAGTACGGCGGCTCGCTCGAGAACCGCTTTCGACTGCTGCACGAGCTCATCGAGGCAGTCACCACCGTGTACCCGGCAGAACGCGTGGCTGTGCGTCTCTCGCCCAACGGCGTGTACGGCGGCATGGGCAGCGAGGACAACTACGAGGCCTTCACGTACTATATCACGGAGCTGAGCAAGATGGGGCTCTGCTATCTGGCCACGCACGACGGCTTCGGCTTCGGCCGCTCCGACATGTGCCGCATCTTCACCGTCTTCGACCTCAAGACGCTCTTCAAGGGACGAGTCATGGCCACGTGCAGCTACACGCGCGACCAAGCCGAGGGCGTGTTGCACGCTGGTGTGGCCGACTTGGTAGGTTTCGGTCGCCCGTTCCTCGTGAACCCGGACTTGCCGGCGCGCTTCCGCAACGACTGGCCGCTGGCCGAGCCGCTCGCGTACGAGTTCTTCTGGAACGCCAAGAAAGGTCTAGACGGCTACCACTTCCCGGCGTACGACCCGAAGGTGGCCGAAAAGGAGAACCCCGCGGACCCGTAGGCGTAGTGATTAACAAGGACGAACGAGATTGATCTCTTGCCGATGAACATCATGCCCCATGTTGCCCTATTTTTGCAGCACCCCACAATCGCCTCACTGCCCTGCCAACCATGCCGACGACTGCAGCACTCGCCGTCGATGGCGAGAAGGCTGCCGAGCAGGACGACGGATGGAGGAAGCTCGCCATCACCTTCGAAGCCTCGCCCGACGCCATGCTGGTGAGCAACCGAAGGACTCGATCCCGGCGCTTATCTGAAAGGCTAACCGTGTCAATCGTCGATCCACTCACTGGTTAGCTGGGCCACGCAGAGATGACCGCCGCGTGGAGGTTGTTCCTGTTTGGCAACGGGTCTCCCACACACCACCTAGGACTGCTCACAGGCTCGCCCACCGAGGTGGACGTCATCGGGATGTTGTCAGTCGGAAGCAGCTCCGACAACGCGCCGGCCGAAGTGGAGGCCATCGCGGCACCTCGCTGTCGTCGTCAGGTGTGGCTGCGCAACGCTCGCGGAGAGCGTCTGGGCTACGCAGCCTCGTGGATCAGCGAGGAGGACGTGGGCGCTGTGTTCAAGGACACCAAGATCCCTATCGGCAAGAACATCCTCCAGCACAAGACGGAGCTGTACCGAGACATGAAGAGCGTCTTCTGCGGGAACTCGCACGAGCTGCAGCAGGCGTTCAACGCTCCCGGTCCGTTCTGGGGCGCTCCTACCTCTTCTGGAACGGCGGGAGGCCTGTGACCTTCATCTACGAGGTCTTTTCGCCTGCTCTGGAGAAGTACATGGGCCAGGTTCTGCAGTAGACGAAATAGAAATCGAGTCCACTTGACGAGTCTATTACAGCGTTCTGCGGAGCGTAGCGTCATCGCCGTCTTTTGCTGCGTCTCACTCCCTGCGGAGGATCGTCCAGGCGTCCTTCTCTGTTAACAATTGTCCCCATTGCTCTGCTGCTGTTGCCAGTGGAGATTTAGAGCGACATGCGCCATCGGCCTTTGTTGAACCGGCGCTTGAGCACCTTGCGGCCCGAGATGGACACCCGGCGAGTGCGGAAGCCGTGCTTGCGCTTGCGACGCAGCACGCTGGGCTGGTAGGTGCGCTTGACGGCCTGCAGCGGCTCGTTGAGGCTCTCGGTGGGGCACTCGATCTCTCCGATCTGGTGGAGCGTCGGGAGCGCGTCGTCAATGGGCGAGATCTGGGACAGCGGCATCTCGAAGACCAGCGGCATCTGCACCAGCGCGTCTGCAAAGGCAACAAGCGCGGCGTTAGAATCGTCAAAAGCAAGCAAGCCAAAGGCAAGCAAGCAACAACTCACTCATCGCGGGGTCGGGATGGACATGAGCACGGCCGGGTTGGCCAGGACAGTGGAGCACGCCGGCAGGATCTGGGCGGATAGCGCGCGAGCGCCCATGGCCAGCGCTGGTCGCGCGCGCAGGCTCTGCTGCAGCGCGGTCTTCACGAGCATCGCCGCCATCGTTGCTTCAGGTCGAATGTGTGGCGAAAAGGCGATGAAGGAAAAACCGTTTTTATTCCTACAAAAGCAAGTCAAACAAGTCAAAGTGGAAGCGGCATGCACTCGGTGACGGCAGACACTATCGTCTGCGAGTGTTGCTGTGTCAAGCGACCCATACGCGCGCGAAATGACATTCTCAGAGCGACGGCTGCACATGGCCTTCAGCGACCTGTGCGGGTGCGACGACGGACCAGTCGAAGAGCGCTATTTGATCTGGTGGTGCTATTGAATCTAGACGATGTCCGCAGCAGCCTTCGCGCTCGTGCACACTGACACAAGGTTTTCTCCTGGAACACTATCTCCGTGTTCGAGCGAGCCATCAACACCGGCAGATTCCTTCCGTGCTCTGTAGTACAACATCGCAACGCAGTACTCGGTGAAGAACAGGTCGGAATGATGAAGGTTCTAATGAGGCTGCCTTTCAAAGAGCGCCGGCGAGGTTGCATCTGTTGATCGAGGTGGCGCTGCTCCAAAGCGTACTGGAAAGAAGCTTACCGAGCGAAATAAGCATGACTGCCCCCTGCTTAACAATTAATTCGAGTAGGCTTGACGCGGACAAGCAATACCAGCAGCCTCGGAGAATTGACTTTACTTCACCGACTTGGTATCCTGAGATGAACAGCACTGATACATTGTCGACGCCTTTGATCGTTCTCAGCAGAGGCCAAGCCACAGACATGCGGCGATCACTTGTGCACGAGGTGTTGGTGGCGTCCACATTGCTGCTGGCAGAATAAACGACGTTTGCCTTCGCAGCTAGCATGCTCAATCCGAGTCGTCGGGTCTGGGCTGCAGGATAATCAACAGGATCAGCGCCATGGCCATGATGACAATCAGCCCCACCAGGAACTGGATGCACTGCTTGAAGCTGTCCGCCTCCTCGTCCGAGTCGGCCGTCCCTGTTCGCCGCACCAGGTAGCCCAGCTCCACGTCCGACTCGGAGCCCGCCTCCGACGCCGACGAGCTGTAGCAGCACAGCAGCAGCGACGGACAGAAGGGCGTCCGTCTGTCGATGGCCTGGCGACGCTGCGCGGCCGCTCTGGCGGTCGGAACAGGCCTCTTGGTCCACTCGGGGCTGCGGAACCACGGCAGCGGGTGGACCTCCTCCTCCGGACGCGAGAGAAGCGGCCGGCGCTCGGCCCTGGCCGTCACCACCTTGGATCTGCTCACGCCCACCGCCTCCACGCCGTGTCTGCTGCTCCTCGAGCCTGGGGCGCGTCGGCGGCCACCATTGAGTGGCGCTCCAGCCTTGGGCTTCTTGGTCGCGCGGTATTTTGTTGATAACTCCTGTAGCAGCCACTCGCTGAGCGACTCGAGCACTACCTGCGAGAAGAACGGGACGCTGGCCAGCGACCCGAGCAGCAGCGACCGGAGCAGCAGCGCCGTCTCCTGCAGCAGCGACTTAACCGAGTTTGTGTGGAGTTTCTATTCGGATGCCCGCCGCTCGAGTAGAAATGACTGACTACCGGGTAGTCACTATTTTGCGAGGAAACGGTTGGTCCAACCTTGCCCAGCGAAGGTTGCAGAGGGCCTTGTTGCTGTCTCGCGAGCAAGGTAGAGCCTCCAATCCGCTCATTTCCCCTCGAAGAGCTAGCAGGAAGGCCATTGAGACCTTCATCTGCGCTGTGCCCCCTCCCCCAAAAAAAAATCCCGCATATCGACTATCCTTAGTTATGAGATACCGTTGTCACACCGCTACAATAATGTGCTCCTCTTGTTTTTTTCCATCTCGAAATTTTACTTTTGCTTGCGTACCTTCTCCGTCTCCGTGTAAGACGGATAGAAGTGTGCAATCGCTTCATTAACAGTGTGGTCAGCGGCAAGAAAATCGAGCAGGAGGCGCTTGTGTGCGTAGTCTACAGCAATGTGGGTGTATTGCGGAGACCTTCTGTTATAAAATAGAAAGGCACGATTGGCTATAACTGAAATTCGCTTAGGAGAAAACTTTGCTTAGGACAGGGGCGATGCGTTACACCTGCTTAAGAAATACAGACAGCAGCTAGCCAATAGCTGCAAAGAGTCTTGAGATACATGCATTTCCCTGTTATGGGATACAGGTCACGAGAACCAAGCATTTCCACGCGCAAACAGCAAAGAGAACTTCAGTCATTTACCATCTTGAGCCGCATGGATCAAACCACCAAATCATCTCCCGTTAGTGGGCCCCGCCTCAACGGAGGTGGTAGAAAGAAGAAGATCCACATATTAAACTCGTACACTGCTGCCCTGAAAAGAGAGGTGGTTGAGTACTTCAAAAGAGTGGAAAGGTCCGTACTACAATCGAAACATCCTTTCCTAGCATCAGTGATAGATAGTATCCGAGCCTCAGGGTTCTGGTCTTGAGGCGGGTGCGTCAGTTTGGGGCAGTTACAGTCACGTCGCTGATGCTGCCGCTGAAGGATATAGACTTCAGTAAGGACACGAATGTGCCATTGGTTAGAGGATCCTCATCGTGGTAGCGGGGCTTTAAGAGGCGCCATCGGCTCGTTAAGATCGCGTACGCGATAAGGTCAGGTCAGTTTGCCGGAGCTGGCGAAAGTTGCCGCCGAGTTTGCAGCGAAATTGAAAGCGAAAGCGACCGAGTTCGATGTATCGGTCATACACAATGCTGATTAGACGGGTATTGTGTGCTAATATTTGTTGTTTACTAACTTTGTTTTAGCTAGTAATAAGATTGTCATTTTTCAGTAAGCAGTGCCGTAAGTGCAGGTCGTTGTGTGTACATGGAGCGGACGGCTCGACCTCCGTGCATGCGGGGTGTATTTCATAACTAAGGATAGTCGGTATATATTTTTGCCGTCCATCCCCGTACCGAAATTACGCGATTGATAGGTTTTGGACCAATTCGCGGGCTCACAATTCCGACTTGTGATATTGTGCATGCATTATGATATTACAATATTGAATATCACGTTATCATAAGCAGTTAACAAGAAACAACAGCATCAAACGCATGAAGGTCATAAAGGCGCGTCGGCAAAGCAGTACGTTGAAGAAACACCTGCTTCGCTCAAGCGCACGACCAGCTCGCTGACGTCGTCGTCGGAATGTCGCCCTTGTCCTCCGTGCGTAGCGCGGTGCTCTCCAGTAGTTGCTGTTTCCACTGCTCGACCTCCTCGACCGTCGTTTGGTACTACCCGGTGGTTGTCGCTCGCTTCTTCCCTGACTCCTTGACTGCCAGTGTTTCGTAGACTTTGTCGAAGGCTGGGATCTCGTCGTGCTGACCGGGCCGTCGATCTGCGCCATGCCCTCCGAACGCCTCTTGCTGTACGGCTTCTTCCTCGCGTTCGCGCTTCCGATGCTGTAGAACACGCCGTCCACCTCGACGTATTTGTGGTGGAATTGAATCCACGCCTGATGCCGCGCGACGGTGCCTGCAGCAAGTATCCTCGACTAGATCTCCAAGGCGCCGACGTGGGATTTCGCCCAGTCGCTATCGACGAGGACGCGGACACGTACTGTTACATGGGTGACCGTCGAATTGAGCTCTTGATGGTAAAAGTAGAACTGAGTTTGAGCTAGCTGCCTAAACGTTTGCTCTCGTGTCTCTCTAGGCCTCGCCCTGGCGGCTCCAGATCTTCTGGTGGCTAGCTACTCTTACTTGAACACGAGTCCGCCTTGAAACAGCTGAAGGCTGGTCAATATAGTGCGCAATTGAAGCGTTGGTATTGACGAGCTGTGCGTGCATTCTGGACTGCGCGAAAGACGCAGCTTTTGTCCAACCACGTGCCTGCACATCGCGCGGACGCGTGAGGGCCGATGGGTGGCCCTCACTACGCTATAAATATTCTTTACTAGGGTTTGCTAAGGCAACTGGACTGCCAAACAAGTCAGTTTCCTAATTTCAGTTAAAGTTCAAGACTCTTTTGTACTACTTTAGAAATACGCGAAATCGCGTGTTTCTAATTGTTGCATACAAACTATAATTTGTTACACTTCCTCATTTCAAGCACATACGGTATACGCTTAAGACAGAGCGCTGCTTGCCCTATTTCAAGGAATGGATGCTGTCGCCACCATACCATACGCGCTAGCAAAACGTTTGCAAACTTGTTTCAAATTATCGAGCCCACTGTACTATTGCAAAATAACGAGAGTTGTCATAACCGAGGTCCGGACGCCGTCTCGCGGGCCCGTACAAAAACCAATAGAAACCGAGATTATTAACGCACGAAAGGTCAGGTAACTAAGTTATTAGTCGTAGGGTCTTAGCATTTTTTAACGTTCTTGCATTTGGCCTTGTCTACGAACCAGTCCTAAATATCGGAAAACGAAGTATCAACTTTTGACACTTCAATGCACCCATTTCAGTGTTCGTAAAGTGGCCGCGCCGTTTCACCGCCGTCTCGGCGGTGCCACTTCCAGGTTGCCATTCACAAGATCACCCCCATTGACGATGCCAACAAACACGCGCCATGTTGTGACCAGCAGCGATCGATCTGCTTTGTCGCTGCGTTTGTGGCTCTCGATCGCGACCCAAGTGCGTAAAATTACCTGCGCATCTCTCCGATAGGGCACTGAGTAGATCCCCGCTCCGTGGCGCGGGTCTACGCCGCGCTGAAGGCAGGCGAAGGTCGGCGCCGGCGTGGGCGTGGGCTCCCAGGGTGCTTCCCGCGCTGGAGGTCGAGATGGTCATCCGTACAGGAGCAAGCATCTCCGGAATGGTCAGGTTGTTTATAAGTAACACTGGCACCGTTTTAACAGTTACTGGTGGGAATTCCGCCACAGGCGCCAGTGCCACGCTGGACCGAATTTTCAACCCTGGACGGAATTTGACGGCGGCGTCCTTCTAACCGCCATTCGTCGAAGGCAGGAGACGGTCATGATCTCCTTCTTCATCCAGGATGGGGGATGTCCTGGTAGCTCTGGAGTCTGCTTGTGACCGCGGTGTGGCGGTTGAATTCTACGTCGACTACTGCAACGCAATAATCTACGCAAAGTTGGCAGCGATCGGCGTTCAGATTAGGGGTTCATATATTGCGGCGATACATGATACTGTATCAAGTACAGCCCCGATTTTGATGGTAGTGTTGGCAGTCGATATTCAGTTCTCGCTGTGGTAGACTTGTACCAATATCAGCACTACAACATTTCCAAAAACAGCTACAGTATTGAGAAATTTTAAACATTCAACCGTCGCCTCATCTGAACCGAGCGATCCCCAGAACAACATTTTATGGCTGTTACCATAGCACCGACAGGTCGATGGAGGAAAAGCCAACAAAAGATGCTGTTGGTAATCATGGTAATCATGGGATTCCACTAACCGCCAACCATTTGCGCCAAAACGAGCACACGATGGTGTGTGAAATCGTACACGAGTTGTCCAAGCCTTTCCCCGATGCTAGAAAGCCTGTGTCTCTCTTCACACACATCTAAATCCTTTGCTCTGATGAATTAGAGAGCAAGGATAAAACCTCAACAGCTTGGATAGAGTCCCTCATGCACCAAGGCTCTTCGACAAACCCAAAAAAATCATATGATACGAAAGCATTGAGTTCGCCCTATTGTCATCAAATGTAACTGTGTTAGTGACGACAGAACAGCCAGCGCTATTGCAACTCTCGACGCAAACGAAAGCAAGGAATCTGATACTGTTTAACTCGTGAAAACCAAAAAGCAGCGTACCATGCAACACGTAATGGCTCTTTCGGACGGTAACGTCAAAATTATGATGACGCGCTGGCTTCTGTCTTCGGGCTCCCTAAACTACTCTCAGCAATGAAGAATCGCTTCGTTTTGTTCGGAGAGCAGCATGCCAACCTAATTAGGCTTTTCCCGATCGTGTGCTTTTACACTTTTAGAAATGGAGAGTTTAACGCGTTTGCCGCTTTGACATCTCACTACATTCAGGCGAAATTCAAGAAAACACACAACACTGCTTTGCTTTCCATGCACGACGGGTGGACAAACGCCACAAACGTGAATATCGTTGGCGTGTCGACAGCATTTATTCACTCTCGACGACAGTTGATGACGCTGGCACTCGCTGTGACACTCAATTCAAGTCATGCGACGGAAATTGTGGCTTCTCCTTCAAAAAGTTGTGCTGGCGAGATACGGATTTGATATAGAACGTTTGTCTCGATTTACTGTCGGCGACACGACAGGTAGAGCAAAAAATGTCAACGATTACTTCGAGGAAACTGATCAAGTTGCCTGTCTAATGCTCTAGTTGAGCTTGTGCCTGCTTTCTGCGTTTGGATTGAAATAGAATACTCGTAGCAAAGACACCCATATTGATCCAAGGCCAAACAACTTGTTTCCGACTCGGCTCTCCTTAAACGAGTAGAGCTTCAGCTCCGACAAGAACACGAAATAACTTACTTAGCATAAATCGTAGCCATCATTCAGATATTGATAACCAAGAAAACGGTGGAATGCGGACAGGGCTGACGTCACTCAGGTGTTCGTCAAGTGGTGAATGTACGGAACGCAGCTCCGTTGCTGATCTTCTCAGAGTTGCTGCGCCAACTCGCAGGCATCCAAGCCATGTTGGACCAGATTACCAATCGAGGCGTTGAATGTCTGAAATATGTGGACAAGTTTATCAGTGGAATGGCCCTGCTGAATGAGTGAAGACGGTAACTACAACGTGTTGGAGTTTTACCGTAACTTCATTTCTCTTGATTGGCCAAGAGTTCACGGTGAGGAAATTTTCCATCCGTAGCTTTTCTTACGCTAACACACTTAGGTACGCTTCTGTCGACTGTGATTCAAGAGCGAGTGCTTAGTCTGAGTGGGTACGTAGTAAATGAACGAAGAACAAGACTGGACGAAAACAGAGCCGAGATGCTGTGCATGAGGAAGGCAAATTGGCTAGAGTAGATGGCAATGAAAGAATGTCTTGGCGAGATACAGTAGGGCAGAGAAGGATTTGGTATCGATGCAGTATCTAGTACCATGATACCCTAGCACTTGAATACTTATCTCATATACAAGTTGGTAGCCCGGTGGGGCCTTTTACTATGGGGTACCGTGCTACACTTTTTACAAGAGCTGTCACGTTGCGCAGGCTACCAAAAGGGCTTTGACTATGGCTGTCGACTATCATTTTATGCAATTCTGCACTATTAGAGCGCCCCTACGAAATGGGTTCATTTGTACTAAAAAAAGGTTCACATACACTAAAAAAACACAGAGCAGTGCCGAGGGTTACGTCGTTCTGAACAGTGGCAAAAACTTGAAGGAAATTTAATTTCTGGGGCAACAGCATCAGAGAAGCCTGACTTAGTCGCCCAGGTTTTCACATATCTACTTTAATTGACGAAATCCATCGTTTGGCGCGTTAGAGTCGTTTTTGTCTACGAAGTTGAAGCATAGAAACGTGGGTTGCTTCATGTCCACTTATTGGTTATCCTAAAGTTCAGAAACAATCCCTGATCACCTGAGGACTTCTACAACTTTGTTTCCACAGAGATGCTGCATCCCGTGCACCACCCCGAGCTTCATGCGACGGTGACCACGTGCGTGATCCTCGGGATCAACGGCAATGGGTTTGTCTCTTCTTGCAAGGATAAGGAAGGTAACTGTTCCAAAGAATCCTCACTCTTTTCGAGAGGGAAACACAGGCTGACGGCAGTGGCTTTCCGGCACGTCGGCGTAAAGCTTCTGGCTCGGTAAATCCTGGGGATCCAGAACGTGGCCAGCTTCCAACTACCGTTTGCAAAGTCTCTCGGAGAAGGTTTGATTATTGTGGGGGCCGAAAATTGCAACCGATGATGGAGATGGACAACCGTTGGGAAATTCCACACAACCACTATATTCCTGTAATACGTTTGCGACATCAATGTAGAACTATGTTCGACGGTACAGTCTGCGAAGTACCTATACAAGTACACTACCAAGGTACACCCGGGTGTGGGGATTAGTGGAACGGAGAGCGAAGACGATAGACAAGAGTCAATATACAGTATCTGTCTCTGCCCAAGGGGTGGTCAGAAACAGAGGAAAGTACACTCAGTGATTCGAGTGTCAGTGTATAAGGAAAGACAGCAGACGGTTGTGTGCCGAACCAGGACCGCCATATTGATGTTGAACGCGGCTACAACGAACAGGAATTGCATGGCTTCATAATTGGAACATGAACCAGTGGAGGACGCCTGACGCTGTGATGAATGTGGTTAACTGCACCATCCTCAGATCTGTTCTCTCTAACTGATTCATTTGCAACAGACACACTTCGCGTTTCGAATAGATCTGATGAAGCTGGGAAATCGTTTTTTTATATATAAGCAATATTGGAGACTTATTCAGCGCAATATACTCCTTTCGGAGGAGTCACTATGTTTCTTTCCGGTAATTTCCGTTAGACGTTACCCGTCGTCAGAAGGGAGGGACATTAAAGTAATTGCTGCTTAACTGAAACTCAACCTCGATGTAGAATGGGTTTGCTGTAGTAAAGCTCACGCTGAATATGAAGGTGCAAACGACAAACTGTCAGGGAAATGGAGACCTTTGCTAGGTTTTTGCTAGAATTGGAGATGAACGTCATTCTACATCGTATGAGTTGGGTTCTCATTTCAGCCGCCTGTCATCTAACGTGTTGCTGGCCGCGGCTTAAAAATTTGATGAGAGCTTGGGTATCGATGTGAAACAGGCTGATTCGAGAGTGTCTCTCAGCCGGATGTCGCCTCAAATTCTGCGTTTAAAAGAAAGTACGACAGCGATGCTGATGCGGAACCTAAATACTCAACAGGGTCTTTGCCATGGCACTCGCCTGATGGCAACTCGGGTACGATGTAATTGCTTGGATACTATTCGAATGATAGGCCACCGGGCCGAATAGCGCGTTTTGATCCCCCGCGTTAGCTTAACCAGCAAGGACTCTAATTTGCCTTTTGAGCTACGAAGAAAAAACTTCCAAGTTGCGTTGCAATACGAGTCAACTAGGCCCCAGACCAGTCGATTCGTCACGTCGGGCTGTATCTCCCTGAACCTGTGTTTTCACGTGGGCAGTTGTACGTAGCTCTATCGCGAGTGACATCACGCATGAGCATTAAAATTCTTCTTCGAGATCCTACCCACAAGAACGGGGATGTCTACACGAAGGAAATTGTCTACAGGGAGAGATAGGGTAGCCATGCATAACCTTTCACTAACAGTTTTTCAATACATTTATTCGTTTACATAGACCAGCCTTCCCGCCGAGCTTCGCTCAGCGGTCACGCATACAGCTTGGCAAAAACACTGTCCACAGAACCTCGCTCAGCGGGGCTCCGCTCGGCCCGTGCAAGTATCTATATCGAAAATGAAGGAAGCAGGCGAGGTCTTTGAGAGGACGGCCAAATTGGAAAGTGATGAGGTTGCCGCCCTCGCAGCTCGGGCAGTTGATAGCTTTGCTCCCACGGACTGCCCTACTCTGCATATTTACTAAACTTGTTCTAATAATTATAATCCTAGCCAAAACGTAAGTAACTGCTAAGTATCCGTTACACTCACCCACCCCGCAAGAGTCGTCCGTAGGTGCTTGTCATCCTCGCCAGCCATTTCGGAATTTGCTCATTAGGTGGCTGCTGGTCGGGACTGACCCCAAAGTGCCTTGTTTTCGTATGACGCTTGGCACGGGAGGGGCTGGTGCCTCTATGTGGCTACCGCCAGTAGCTGCTATGATCGACCGGGCTGCCGACCAAGGGGTCCAAGTGCCGTCGCTCGAAGGAAGAGCGGCGGCTGACCAAGACTTTGGCCTCGTGCCTGACCTCCTCGCTGCTGCTGGCTTGCTGCCCCCAGCCACACCAACGCTACCTCACGTTGGAGAAGCTTGAGGAATTCTTGCCTCAGCACTCCCAAGTCCCTGCCCGCTTCGACGCTCCCTGGGCCTCCCTAGGCGACTCTGCTTCCGCGAGATGCTGTACCGGCGCGTGCTGTTCCGGTGGCTTCTCTGCTGCGTTCACCTTCGGCTGGCGTGTCGTCTGCGGCCGTTCCACGCGCAACCTCGGTTGAGGATCCGGTGCAAGCGGCTTCTTCATCTGCATCGACGTCGAGTGCGACGGTGTCCCCGGCCGCCAGGAAGACGACTTCCAGGGTAATCCGTCCTACTCGTGCGTGTGCTGAGGATGGTGCAGCGATGTCGGGGATCCCTGCTGATGAGATAGGCGACCCGTAATCGGCGTACGACTTGCTCCGAAATGAAGTCGCTATGTCTGAGCGCCCAGCGATAGATCAGCCTCCTGAAAGTCACCCATCGACGAACTGCTTCAATCACTACGACCCCGCTGAGGACCACGAAAGAGATTGGGACATCCGCAGGCTGCTGGATCGCGGAGGAGCTCTACCCCACGTGTACTACTTGGTGGAGTGGAACTATACTCCTATTCAGACGACGTATGAGTGGCCCGAAAGTCTTCGCGACGTTTACTGGTGCATAAACCGGGTAAAGGCTTGGATCGCTGCTGGTCGTCGCGAGACCTTCATCAAGTTTTACTCGAAGCATTACTGCGAGGCTGGGGCGTCAGATAGCAACTGGTGCTTTCTGCACGCCCTTTAAGCGGCATGCTTCGGTCTTGAGAGGACGGATTTGGTTACTCGCGAGCTTTGGAACAAGTTTTGCCTCGCAAAAGGCAACGACTTTGCCGAGGGTGTTGACGGCACGGATGTCGATGCCTTCCTCAACTTCCTGCGAGCTGAGCGTATTTCTCTTGACTATGTGGCGTTATTCAAGCCGCTTCAAAAGGGTTCGCTGTCTTCCACTGCTGTACTGGAACACCATGCGCGCACGCTTGATCCAGGTCATTACATCGTCCACGCGGCAGAGCACAGCATCGAGCACTATTTCACGCTTGTGGTTACGGGTCCCAAAGATCCAGTCATGATCTATGACGAGTACAACGTCGACAAGGAGCCACTGTGTTCGTTGGAGCCATTGCAGAAGTTGGGTTGGCTCACACACGTTTACGGGATACGTCTTGTAGCGCTTCCGCGTCCCAAATGTTCGAAGAAGGGTTCCAACAAGAAGAGTCGCAATTTGCGAGGACACGTTGATCAATGCATGTAGGCCTTGAGCCCCCTTTCATCGTTTCTTGGTTTTCTTGCATCTCTTTGAGCGTCGGTTGGTTTCAAACTCTGCAATCATGTCGGGAATTTGTGCTAAGTTCTCGATCGGCTCCCAGGTTGGTTTCTCTTCACTCACCCACTCCACCAAAAAATTGGGTTTGTTTTCTTCGAACCCGTTCACCCAGCAAACGTTGTACGAGCTGACCAATGCTGCCGTCTGCAAGGACAACACCATGTTGGCGCGATAGCCTTGGCGATTGCTGGTACGGCTTCAGGGATCCCGAGTTGAACACAGGATGGAGCTTATTCCCTGACTGAATGTTTAGTTCCAATGCGTGGTTGTGAATCTTGCGAACGATCGAAAATGGGCCGATCCATTTCGGACCAAACTTCGACGACGCCGGAAGACCAGTGTGCTTGGGATCAAGGTTCTGAGTGCTCAAGTACACCTGATATCCCACGCGGACATCTTGCTCTTTCCGGTTGTGATCGTAGACATCGTTCGTCCGGTCTTGAGCTTGTGTGAGTGCTTCCCGGCATCGTAGCAGTTTCGATGCCTGGTGTTCATGGAACTCGACGCCTTGTCGACTGGCATGAACGTTGGAAAGCTATTACGCTGCGATCTGCAAAGGATTCAACGGGATGTATCCCAGATCGGCTGAGTTCACCGTCGAGTTCACAGCAAACGCTGCATTGGCAAGATGATCGTCCCAGTCATCTTGCAAAGGTCCAACGAAGCACCGAAGATATCCTTCAAGCGTTCGATTCATCCGTTCTGTCTGGCCACTGCCTTAAGCTCAATGAGCTACTGTCATGCTCAACTTTGTACCGATCGACTTGAACACTTTCTGCCAGAAGTTGTACACAAGCTTTCTGTCGCGGTCGGACACGATGTTGGTGGGCATGCCATGGAACTTCCAAATGTGATGGACGAAGAGTTGCGTTACGCCTTTTGCGGTAACAGTCTTCGTCGTTGGAACAAAATGACATCGCTTGGTCAATCGATCCACAACAACCCAAATCGAGTCGACTTTGTTCTTCGTTTGCCGTAAGTCCGTGATGAAGTCCATCGAGATGGATCTCATCTTTCATCAGGAATGCTGAGTGGTTCTAGCAGACTTGGTGGCTTTGTCAGCCGAGGCTTGTTGCGGCGGCAATCAGCACTAAATTTTGTATCGACGCCAACACCTTCGACCAGTACCAGCGTCGCGCAGGTGTCAGGTAAGTGCGTTCTGCACTGAGATGGCCTCCATAGTTGGAATCATGACACTCGTTGATGATGGCGTACCTCAACTTCACATCAGTGGGTACGACAACTCGTGGAATGTCGTCAACTGGTGTCTGATACCAAAGCAATCCATTGCCTTCGGTGAAGTATCGATACTTCTTCCGGTGTTGACGCTCAGCTTTGAGTTTCAAGTTTGATGATACATCATTCACGATGGAGATCAGTGAAGTCACGACGGACAGCGATTTGATCAAGAAGATTAAAGCAGCATATATCAAGGATGGGGAAATTCAAGCGGTATTCGCTACTATCAAGCGACGCACAGCTAAGGTGGTAACACTGAGATCGTGGAATTACTTCGTCTCTGGTTACAAGTCTGGTCTTCGACTCAGGGCATCGGCGATTCCGTTTTTCGCACCAGGAAGATACGAGAATATCGGTTGATACTCTGCCAAAGGTATCATACCAACGAGCTAGACGACGATTCGTCATCTTCTGCGTGAACAATCCCTCGAGGCTCTTGTGATCCGTCTCGACAATTGGTGATTTGTCCAGGCAGTAGATCCTGAAAGCTGCTAAAGCATGAACGATAACTAGTAGTTCTTACTGCTGCGTCGGGTAGTTGAGCTCCGCCGACTTCATCTTCCGACTGGTGTACGCGATTGGGCGTTCAACACCATCTACGACTTGGAACAGGACGCCACCAACAGCAAACTTGCTGGCATCTGTACGCAGATGCATCGGCTGATTGAAGTCGGGAAGATGCAGCACAGGAGGGTCGCACAAACGTCGCTTTAACTTCTTTGAAGTTCTTCAACTGCTCCTTGTCGAAATGAATCCTCGCGTTGCGCTTGTTCTGCTTCTTGAGTAGTGTGAATATGGTAGCCGTAAGCGAGGCATACTCCCGACAGAAACACTGGACGTAGCCAGTGAGTCCCAAGAAGCTGTGAAGCTGTTCTTGAGTCCTTGGTACCGGCCAGTCCATGATAATTTGCACTTTGTCGGGGTCCATGCGCACTCCGTCTCGGCCTACAAAGTCACCGAGACACGGAATCTCTGGGGCACAAAACACACACTTGGATAGCTTGACGTACAGCTTGTTGCCCCGCAAGATATCCAACGTCTTTCGTAAAGCTTCCAAATACTCGTTGACGTCTTGAGACCTGGTAGAGATGTAGATGTCGTCGTAAAACGACCTCATTTGCTTCAAGCCTCGAAACAGCTTGGACGCCAGTCTGTGCATCGTTGCCGGTGCATTGCAGACTCCCATGGGAAGTGCCAGGTACTCCCGGAGTCCGTTCGGTGCCTGGAATGCCGTGAACTTGATATCTTCTTCGCGCATTCGAACTTGATAGTACGCCGACATCAGGTCCATCGTCGAGTAGTAATATGCTCCAGCCATGTCGTCCAGGATATCTTCTTTCCTTGCCATCGGAATTCTCTGTCGGATCGTGTTAGAGTTGAGATATCGGTAGTCGTGAACGATACGCCATCCAACGGGCTTCCGCACACAGAATGCTGGAGTCGCGTGTGGACTAATGCTTGGCCTGATGAGCTTCTTCTCGACCATCTCTTCTACCCAGCGAACAACTTCACGTTGCTGCTCCGGTGATTGACGCCACTGGTGCCGATACATTGCGAGGTTTGGATCACGCACATCAATCCGGTGCTCAATCTCGCGCTTCTCGGGTAGACCTTCAGGGAGTTCGGGACGAAACACGGTGTCTTTATACTCCTTGAGTAGGTTGTAGGCAGGGTTAGCCCAAAAGCTTTTCCAGTCAGTATCCAGGTAACGTTGAGCCTTGGCACTGCCAACGATATCAGGTTGGTTGCGTCGCTGCAACGAGCTTGCGACGCGCTTGATTGTCTCGTTCGACAGAACCAGCATAAAATCAGGTTCTTCTTGCGTCTTCGTCTTGATTCTCAGGAACTTTCCTAGCTTCTTACGCGTTATGAACTTGGTCTCCACGCCAGCTTTGTCGACAACGCCCATCGTGAACATCTTCTCCACGGCGCTGCTCTTTACCCCGGCACGGCTCTCAGCTGTGCTGTTATCCGAAGACGACCGCTTGTCGCTTCCCGCCGCCAAGCCTCTACCAACTGGCTCGCGGTCTAGTTGCTCGCAAGCAACTCTTGGGGTCACACTCTGCGCAGTTTCACGGGCAACTTCAACCACAGGCTTCACATCCGTTTTCAGCGCGGCGACTCAACAGGAATCAGGTCTTTTCGCCGACAGGCCTTTCGCCCTGGCAGATCTCCGAGACCCAGAGGCAATCGCCGGTCCGCCTTCCTAGATCGGCCCGATAGTCTCACTTATCCGCTCCGCTCGCAAAGTCCTCTTTGTTCCTTCAATTCTTCGACCACACCAATCAATCAGGGGCTGTATGTCCTCGAAGAATGGTATCCCAGGATGTAGCCGAGCTCATCAGGAATAGCGTAGATGACAGCAACACATTTGTATGCTTCTTCCACTCCTGGCACTTCGATAGTCAGAGCTAGTAGCTCCAACTCTGTCTCGACAATCTGATTGTCTCCAAGCTTTACACGGATGTTCTTCTCTTGAAACTTCGTGGTTGTAAGCTTGTTCTTCTTGACCCAACGCTTGGACACGTAGATTGTTGTAGCTCCACTGTCCAGCAGCATACTTGGGGTCGAGATGTTCTTGTTGCCAACACTGATCTCCCCATTGATAGAGAACAGTGGGTGTGATTTGTAGACGAGAGGGTATTCACACAGAACATTGATGCTGACATTGTCCACAGTTAATGTTCTGGTTACACTCTTGACCACGGCAAGACCCTCATTCACTGTCGCGGTTTGTCGTTTCCCTGCTCGTCTTGCAACTTCTTCCACGCGATGCAGTCAGCCCTGATACCACCGGGCTTCTTGCAGTGGAAGCACGCACGAATGAATAGGCCAAGAAGTACTCATCCCGAGAATTATGTTCGTGAGTGACGATGACAACTCAGATTTCCCCTTCCGGCTACGACAAAAGCAGTTCCCCGTGCAACCAGCATTCGCCATGACGATTAACAAGGCCCAAGGTCGGGAGGCGTTAAACTTGGAGCTGTACATGGTTTCCCGTGCTTTTCACATGGCCAGTTGTATGTGGCGTTGTCTCGCGTGACCTCTTGGAGCAAGTTGAAGGCATTGATTGAGTATCCAGAGTTGGTAGATCCGGACGGAGAAATGTACATGAAAAACATCGTGTACACGCAGGTTTTTGATTAGGAATCGAGGTGCATTTCAAGGCTAGATGTAGTAGCTTTGCCACTACAAACTTTTGGACAAATGGCACTTGGCAAATTATACGCCTGTACGTTTTAGATTACACTACTTACTATAATTGGTGCGAAAAGCTAACTCATTCCGCCGGAGCGTAGCGGAAGCGGGCGGTCCACAGCTGCATCAAACCATAAACCACCGCCGCGAAGTGGCGGCGCTCGGCTGGTTGTTCTAATAAGTATAATCCTAGCCAAAAAGTAAGTAACTGCTAAGTACCCGTTACAGCATCACTTGATACAGCCCGGAGTAACGTATCGACAGTCTGAGTAAATACGTAGCTGCAATGCATGAGACTGCTATCAAATGGCCTAGTGCTCTGTGGGTGATTTACATGTGATCTGTGTTGCAGCCGACAAGCACGATGAACTGTATTTGGTCTTAGGCCAGCCGAAGCATTGCCACCGCTTTACGCCCGCTTGGCGAGGTAGGCGTCGTGCAGCTTCTTCTGCTTGTCCTGCTCCTTTTAGCTTCTTGCGCTGGTTCTTCGTCAGCTCCTCGCCGGCAACATTGTGCGTCGGTAGACCCTCGGCGTCGAACTGCGAGTACAGCTCGGGCTGCTTCTTGAACATCTCCGCAGGCGACAGCTTCATCTTCTCCATCTTGAGCGCCAGCTGCTGCATTTGCGCGTCCTTGCGGCTAGCGTTCGCGCCCGAGCTGGCTGCGCCACTCGCAGCCTCACCGCCGCCTTCACGCAGCGCCACAATCTGGTTCAGCACCTTCTTGTCCTTCGTCGAGTCCTGGTCCGGTACGAAGTAGCCGATGCGCTCGAACTGCACGATCTCGCCCAGGTTCTTGCTGTACGACTCGGGGTCCACGCGCGCAGCAGCGTACACGCACTCCGAGTTCTTCGAGTCCACAAACGATTCCCAGTCCTTAACGTCGCTCGGCAGCTCAGGCACTGTGAACAGGTGCGAATATATGCGCACCTCCACCTTCGGACTGTTCACTGGCACCCACGAGAGCACACCCTTGGGCTTGGACGAGTTCGTCCAGTCCATCCTGCCGACCACCTTGATCACCTTGCCGCTTGCATCCGTCTCCAACTTTGTGCACGTGAACGGGAATGCGTATTTGAGCCGCACCTCCTTGTTTGGCGCCAGACCATAAAAGTCCTTCGAATCCTCCGTACGCACATCGCTGCGGTCGAGGAATAGTTTCTGTGTGAGCTGCACTTGGTGGTACGCGTCGCGGTCCGGGTCCTGCGGGTAGTCTGGTACCCGCAGTGAGAGCGCGTTCTTGTCAGGCGCTTCACCGTAGTTCTCAATGACCACCTCCACAGGGTCCAGCACAGCCATCACACGCTTCGAGGACTCGCCCAGGACATTGCGCGCCACAGAGTGCAACCGCTCAATCTGGATTGTCGACTGCACACGCGTGACGCCGATCTCCTTGCAGAACTGTTTGATGATCTCGGGGTGAACCCGCGACGACGCAAACCGTTGAGCGTGCCCATACGCGGGTCGTCCCACCCACGCACGGTCCCGGACGTCACGAGCTTGAGCAGTTTGCGCTTGCTCAGCACTGTGTAGGTCATGGAGAGCCGTGCGAACTCGTAGACATTGGGCTTGAACAGGTCCAGCTCGTGCAGCAGCCAGTAGTACGACTCACGACGCGTCTCGAACTCGAGCGTGCAGATGGAGTAGTCGATGTGCTCCAGCGCGTCCACGATGCAGTGCGTGTAGTCGTAGGTGGGGTAGATGCACCACTTGTCTCCGATGTGCGGGTGGGGCACAAACTTGATGCGGTAAGCCACGTGGTCCCACATGTTCGGATTGGGGCTGCCCAGATCCATCTTCATCCGCAGGCACGCCGCTCCTTCCGCGTACAGGCCGAGCCGCATCTTCTCGAACTCTGCCAAATTCTCGGCAACGGAGCGAGAGCGGAAGGGAGACTTGCCGGCCTCGGGGACATCCTTCTCGTCCTTGGCGCCGGGGTGGCGTGGAACTGCTGCAGCACGACACGGGAGGCCTCGATCTCGCTCTTGCTTTGGTGGCAGACGTAGGCTCTGCCCTTGCGGATGAGCTTAATCGCCAGCTCGTACAGCTCCTGGAAGTACTGCGAGCTGTACGTGACCTTGGCGGGGAGTAGCCCAACCAGTGGACGTTGTTGGCGATGGCCTCAATGTACTCGTTGCTCTCGGCCTCTGGATTGGTGTCGTCGTAGCGGAAGTAGGTCTCTCGCCGGTCCAGAGGCACGCCCAGCTTCTCGAAGGCCTCGAAGAAGTTCATGTTCATCGACTTGGCGTGGCCCACGTGCAGGTATCCGTTGGGTTCCGGCGGGAAGCGAGTGCGCACCTTGCCGCCCGTGACGCGCTGGTGCTCCGCCAGCTTCTCTGGGGAGTTCTTCGCCAGCTCCATGGCGCGCGCCTCCAGGCCCGTGGTCGACATGGCGAAGGAGGGGAGAGAGGTCTGCTGAGCTAGGCTGCGCTGGGCTGGAAGGCGAATCCGATTGTGGGTCATAGTCGAGCCAAATGACTCGAGTTTGTATGGAGGAGATGCGAGTAGATGCCGCGAGGGAGAATTCGCGTGGGCGACGGAGGCGCGGCTTCAGAACCGCAAGAAGAGAGAGCTGTAGTTGCTGCTGTTGTTGTCTGCTGCATTGGCTCACCAGTGTTTTGTCCTCACAGTCTCACTGCATCACTAACACTATGACGACGAACACGAGGCGATCGTGCGGTAGCTGAGATCGCGGCTCTGGGCGGCTCTGGGCGCAGTCTGCAGCTCTTTCCGAGTCGACGGCTCCTATCGACAGCAAGCTACTGCCTCTAGCTGCGTCCTCCTCACTTGAGCCAGTCTACTTCTTGGCGAACGAGACCTTGAGCACGTCCGTGGGGGTGAGCTTGAAGCCGAAGAGCCCCTGCAGCGCGATGGCAGCCTGTGCCTCGTCGCCAAACTCCACAAACGCCAGCCCCTTCTTGCCAGGCACCATGCGAACCTCCTACAGCGACAATCAAACAAGCAAAGAAACCCCACCTTTGTCAGCATCGAAGGCAATCAGCCTTCACAGAAAACCCCACCGCAGCTGCAACAGCAGCAGCAGGTTGTACGCACCTTGAATCCGTGGTACTGCTTGAACAGTACGCCCAGCATCTCCTGGTTGCAGGACTCGGGAAGCGCCTCCAAGAACAGAATCTTGTTGGGCACGTTCTGCTGAGGTCTGGAGGGCGCTGTCACGGCCGCCGCTGCTCCATTCTCCGCCGCCTGCTTTTTAGTCGCTGGAGGCGCTGCAGCCGCTGGCTTGGGCTCTCGCTTGCGCTTCTCTCGCGGCACAAAGACCCCTCGCGTCGGGCGATGACGTCCGCCTTCTCCTTGGCAAAGTGCGCGGCCACTGGCTTCTCGAACAGGACGATACCGTTCACGGCTCGCAGTGCGTTGGAGGCGCTGGCCACGTCGTCAAACGTCACCCAGGCCTGGCCGCGCAGCCGCCGCGCGCGCCCCATGACGATCTCCAGGATCTTGCCGTGCTGCGACAGCGTCGCGTAGAGCGTGGCCTTGAGCCGCTCCACCTTGATGTGGTCATTCAGGTTGTTTAAATAGATGGTGTAGTTGGGCGGCACGTCCTCGGTCGACGCCGCGGACGCCGCAGCGTCGGCTGAGCTGCTGCGCTCCTCGGTGGTCATCGAGAGCAAGATGGCGTTTGGTGGCAAATCCCAGCTGCTACAATTTCGGTGGTTGTAGTCAAATAAACTACAGTTACCGGACATGTAAGACCAAATCAGGTCTGTGCGAGCGGATGGCTACGGTCTGTTGTTATAGCGCTAATGACCATGACTTTATTCTACAGCAGCTTCCCCACCGTCGCCCATCTTACCTGCCCACGCTGGCACTTTCGCGAATCATACCGGAGCTGACTCGGTCACTTTTGGAACTTGGTAGCTGCCGAAGCGGGGAATCTGCTTTAACTTGTTACCACACATCCAAAGCACCCATATATGTCGGAAGAAGTAGTCGCAATAACGACATCGCTTTAGACGTGTCGGAATCGTCAACGACACAATTCGTCGTTTGACACTCACCTTCCGAGTTGTATGATTTTGTGGAGACTACATACTGGCACACCTTTCATTTGGTCCGAGTACTCAGCAAGACAAACGTAGTAGTGTGACGCATATCTTCAAGGGTTCACTCATCAACGCGGTACGCGATCAGTCTGGTGGTTTGGTGGTAGCACAATAATTGCCTGTTTCTGTTGGAGGCAGGCTCTGCGTCGAAAATTAATCGGCCTGCGTGTTCCATCTTAACCAGTCAGTGAAGCTAAATCTATTGGTGTGCCAGATACCCTGACAGTAACTCCGATAATCGCAAAGAGATCCCATATGTGACGCCAAAAATCAACAACACCGGCAGTGTGCAACTCAGGGCGTCGTTTTGGCAGTGCTGCATGCGTACTGGATGTAAAATGCCCTTCCTACGCTGTGCAACGTTAAGATAGAAATGCACAACAGATCCAACAACCCGGCCGGAAACCAATAGCCGAGTGATGATGATGTTTCGTCACACATACCGACAACGACACAAAAGCCGGTGATTCAATTCGGGTTGTCCATACAAAAAATATTGGCACAAAAACGGCTCAGCGGTAGTGCTGACAACTCCATCTGCATCTGGCGTACGTCAGACTGGAACTGTCTACGAGAATAGAGCTATTGCTTGATTGGGTAATATAAACTTCAAATTGTACAGCATTTTATTAGTCGAGTTGAACTATAACTGACTCAAAGGCAGGAATTGCTGTCCCAAAGCCACGATTTTTTAGTTCTGACGAAAAGTCCTCCCACGCCTCAATCGTAGTTTTTATAGCCTTTAGACGTTTTTCAGGAGCTGAAAGTCATGTTTTAGGTGTGTAGGAACCACGATTTCAGTGATCGCATCACCCCACATCTAACGGCTGGCGCACCGAAGTACTTTTGAGGGCAGCGGGAACACAATAGCACAGGCTTCCTCGGCCACAACGCGCACTCCTTGCTCCGACACATCGCTGTCGAAATTGTCGAGCAGCGCTGGGCCATTAATTTCATATTTTAGTAATTGTTGACATAAAATTGTTACCCAAAAAAATGCCTCTTGAAATGCCCCTTTTTTGAGGAGGGGGCTCTTTTGAACTCGATGGACCCTCCCGACTTGCCGCGTAGGATGAAAAGAATGAGAAGTTTCCATGAAACATTAAAAAAATAATAATAAATAATCCAATATTATAATAAAAATATTTTAAAAAACTTACCGTCAGCTCGAATTGTGAGCACAGCTGTCATTCGCCCTGAGTGCTTCACCAGGTCTTGGATATCAGCGGACCCTTTGCGTCCCATAAAGATCCAGATTCGGCGGGCAGCATGCCGAAGTTATTGCAATTTCATCGACCTTGTACATCCCGCAGGAGAATAGGGTCTGAAGGTAGGCCAAAACCCTATTGCATAGTCAGTCTTTATCCGCAGTAGATCAGCACTGGGCAACTTAATTTCCCGAGTTTTTCAATTGAAAACCCATATTTAAAACCAATACAAATTAACAAATGCTCGATTAAATTAGCATTAAAAAGGTCACATGGACTGAAATAACAAAAATAATTAGATTGTAGGAACCTTTCAAGCGCACGACGGCAGATTTTGGGCGATGTCTTGTCCTCATTGTAGCGCAATAGCCTCTGACATTAGTTGTCCTCTATAAAATATATCATGAGTGAGGCTATGAGCCACTAGATAACAATAAGCTAGTGTAAATTTATATAATTCAATAAAACAAGCGTTCTCGCTGCGCCGCAAAGAGGCGCAACCAGCCCGCCCCAGCTCCGTTTCAATTAGTTTTCCGTTTTCTAAATGTACTGATAAAAAATAACTTTACAACCGATCTGTTGTTGGTCACATGTTTTGCATTTTCGGGCTCCATTAAAAGACTATACAGCGTAAACTGCCAGTGCATGGAGGCGATAGCGTGCTGCGGGATGTTGGAACTGGAGATGACAACCCTCGTCAAGTAAGTAACAACCGATACCATAGTACTTATATTTTGGGTAGTTATTATGATATGTATATTCTCGATACATCTAAACGCGCTATAAACTTTTCAAATTAGAACAGTGTCTCAGTATCTTGGACTTTCCAGAAATAAAAATTTCAGCCAATCAGAACTCCGTATTTTGTGCTGACATGGCGACAGACACGCATGTTATTGGTTAAGATGTATATTGACTTACCGTATTCCCCTTGTCATAAGCGTCGACTTGTCATAAGCGCCGCCACGGCGGAGCCAATCAGACACGCAAGTTTTCTCTAATCAGATAATTGCTTGTCATAAGAGCCACTTCAACAGCCGGTGCTGCTGTGGCCGAGTCCATTCAATTCGAGTGGCCGACAACGAGCAAGCGCAGCGAGCAGCGGACTCTCGTTCATTCTACAACTATCACTATGGCAGGAAGACCTTGTGTTGGAGGGGATGGTCGAGTGCCCAACCGACACATGCGCGTATCCGTAACTTACGCGGAGAAAAGAGGTGCATCGAGCACTTTCTCAAAGAACGACGCCTAGAGGACGCAATCTACGTCGTTTTTGGAGACCCCGACGACATGCGCAGCAAGAAGAAGCAAGTCCGGAAGTGGATCAAGAATCGAGTCGCGATATTTGCTATGTGTGCCAACGGCAAGGGCTCGCATCGCAAACTCAGGCATTCTGGAACTGCTACGTTGCTGTTGAAGGGGTTGGAGGAGCAGATAGTGCTGTGGATAAACAGTATGCGCCGTGATGGTATGCCAGTCTTGCTGAATATGTTGCGCGCAAAAGGAGTTGAGATGGCCAAAGAGATGTCCCAAGCTGCGGCAGTATTTCGCGGCTCTTACTCCTGGGCGAAGAAGTTTATGCGTCGCCACAGACTTTCTATTCGTACACGCACTCGTCAGGGTCAGACGACTCCAGCAGATGCCGAGAAGGCAGCACTTCAATTCAGCGCGCGCGTCCGCCGTACAATCGTTGAACAGGGAATCACACAAGTGTTTAATGCGGACCAGACTGGCACGATTTTGTTCTCATCTATTCAAACTGCTTACTGACACATCGAAGCTGTTTGTTTTGAGTATTTGCCTCGTAGAACAATTGATCACCGCGGTGTCAAGACAGTGTGGATAAAGTGTGCTGGAAAAGAGAAAGAACGAGCAACAGCGATGCTGTTAGGCGACTCACAGGGCAACAAGTACAGTCCGTTTCTTGTCTTCAAGAGCAAACCCTCGCGAGTTCCAGCCACGAAGGTTGCCAACGATGAACATCGGCACGGTTTCGGTAGACGAGTTTTGAAGGAGATCAAGGGTTTGCAAGAAAAATCCGACTGTGTTATCTACGGAAACGAAAACGCGTGGTGGACGTCTAAATTATCGCTCAAGTTTCTGCGTTATTTTTTGCAGATCGCCAAAATATTGAGGATCCTGTACTCTTGCTATGGGATGACTTCTCGGGTCATTGGACCCAAGAAGTCGTCCATTACGCTGCATCAATCAACGTCTTATTGATGAAGGTGCCGCCACGGTACACATACGTATGTCAGCCTGCTGACATTGCGTGGAATAAGCCGCTTAAAGATCGGCTGCGGGAGCGATGGGTGGAGCAAATGCAGCGGCAAATTCGTGGTCACCACCTACAAGAGGAGCGACAGAAGGTCACGCAGAACGAAGATGCACTAGCAGCGCAGCAGATGCTGGATATGAGCGCAAGTATCTGTAGCGGAGAAATGGGTGAGGGCCGAGAGTTCTTCGTGCCCGAGGCGTATGAAGCAAGAGAGGCAGTTTGCAGCGACACAAGCGACAGCGAGGACGATATGATAGCGCAGCCCACACAATCCCAGCGACAAACCCAGGACTCAAAGAGCTTTCAGCTCCGAGCTCCCACCAGGACAGACACAGCGATATGGACCAGCGAGGCGTGGCACGACGTGTACTATTCAAAATGGCTTCAAAAGGGTGGGACTTTTGAACGACACTCGACGTGCACCGGAGATACAGACGAACAATCAGACAGACATGTCCGCCGTGATCGATCGTCTACGTGCACTCCAACTCCAAGGTAGAGTTCACAAGATGAGTGCTGTAGACTCTGATGACGACGCTGCCAGTGTCTACAGCGATGACAACAGCAACAGCGAACTTCGTGTTAGCCTGTGACCATTCAATGCATCCCATCCATTTTGCTGCTTCAACGTTAAAGTGTACATGACTGGTCTCTTGTGCACTTCATTGCCCTATCCTAATGTGCACATGTAGTGACGCTTTTGACAGGAAGAATACGGTACCTCTTCGTCTCGACGCGTATCGTTCATGAACGTCATCAGAGCAGGGTGAAAAGGGATTTTCTTACGTCCCTGCCCTTTCGACGTCTACGACAGCCTGTTGCCGCTGAACGTGCAAAGATTCTCTCGGGACCGCCACCAGCCGTCCACCACGCCGTGTGGGTAGCCGAGCTCGGTGGCGGCCCCAGACAGCCCCACCGCTGCCAGCTTCTCCTTGACCGTGTAGCCTGGCTGCTTGCGCTTCATTGTACGCGTCTCGAAATGGAGGAAAGGGCCTTCATTTTGTGACCGCAACCAACCAAATTTTACTTATTTTTATTGCCAATAGCGTATAAGTAAATGTAATTCGATTGGTCAAAATTTTGTATTAGCTTCTCTTGCTGATCCCGGGTTTTGTGTACCCCCGCTTTTGTGTCGTTGTCGGTACACCAAACTTATTGGTTTTTGTAGTCGCTGACAGTCTGAATCACGTGCACCATCCCCCATTGATCACCACCAAGTTCGTCGGCGATAGCACGCTAATAGTTCAATATAGTGAAAGTGATCGCCAGATTATACGAGAAGCCTCGCCCATGCTTTCGACCAGAGAAACACATACGCAAATACCTATTTCGCCTTAGCACCGTTTGATGTGCCTGTAACTTCCGTAGTAACAGATAACCACCTAGTACGTGCTTGAGAGGGAAGCAATTTCTGTTACAGGTTGACATCATTGGCTTAGGTGCGGGGCTCAAGCTTCTGCCGTAATCACACCCTCTATGCGATGGACACGGGACCAGCACCGGGTGATAAGCTATGCTGCTGCTTCGGATACAGTGTCAGTGCTAAGGTCTGCGGTGTTCTTGCTCAAATACATGTGTGATTACTTTAGTTATTCAAACCTTGAGCCTATCTCCCAAGAAACGCTGAGAGCAGCCATGGAACGAGTGGGTCGTGCTGTCGAGCGTTCAATTGCGAATGAACTGCCGGCTCGCTTTGGACTTATCTTTGATGAATAGACGCATGCTTCGGATCATTACATAGCGGTGTTTGTGTGCTATGAAGTGAAGAGTGTGGCAAGGACGCCGCTGCTGAGCATGACACCGTTGATGACTTGTCTGCTCGTAGTCACTATGAGGTTTTGGGTACCATGCTGCCTCGCGCATGCAGATCGACCAATGTCTGTTTATTGTCGGTGATACCTGCTCAGTCAATCGGTACCTAGTTACGCTGATGGGTCCCACTGGTAGGCTGTGCAAGCCATCGGCTAAATCTGGCTGTTCAGGAGGACATGGCGAACCATGCAGATGATCTCACAGCGGTGCACGCCTTGATGGTGAAGCTCAAGAACCTGACACAGTCAGCCAAACTTCGGTACGTAAAGTCAAATTTTGATTATGCTACATTGGCTGTCTTAACAGAAATTTACGAGTTATTCGAAATTTTATGGTCAGGCTAACAACGCCATTACGTCCCGTAATTCGCCAAGACACGCGTTGGGGCTCGAAGTTCGCTATAGACAAGCGATATCTGGAGTTGATGGAGTTCTTAGATGCTGCAGATGACGACTTGATGGACCTGATACCAACACCTGCCGCCAACAAGCCGATACGAGCTTTGTTTGCAGAGCTAAAGTCATCGAGTCCGTGACAAAGGCGCTGCAAAGGTCGTGACATTGACCTGCTCGACGTCCGAGAGTGGTTTGAGGGACTTATCGCGTTAAAACCGCAGCTTGCTAAATACCTCGGCACATACACTCTTCCTGTGCTGCTAAGAAGTGCTTTTAATGCTTTGTCTGCTTGGTCAGGATCGCGAGCCAAAATTATCCACAGTCCAGACTTCGAGTCTGGCTGCGTGCGCGTCCTACGGGCAAGGGCAATCGGTTATCCCGAGCAGAGAAAACAGCTCTAGCTCCTTTCGTGGCCACAAAGGATCAAGATGCTGAAGGAGAAGAGCCTGCTGAAGAGCAACAGGGGTCGTTCGTCAAACGCCTTCGCGAGCGTCAACGACTTGAAGAAACTAGCGAGGAGTATGAACTCCTGAAGCGTATCCCGCCAACGTCGAATACTGTTCAGCGCTTCTTCAGTTTGGCCCGAATTATGTTCGGCAACCAGCGCCCCAGGCTCCTCCCTTTGACACTGGAAATAATTTTGTTTCTTCGCGAAAATCGCTCCTACTGGGACGCAAGGATTGTAGATAGCCTGGTGTAACTACGGTATAATACATTTACTGCTTCTTTGCATAATGCGATTATTTATCTGGTGATGCCACGGCAATGTCATTATTTATTTGCCGACAACTGAAGTCACCAGTGCATAATTTATTCGTCGAGTAGCTCTACGAAATAGAAACGTCATATTCGGAGGCCCTGGTGATGCGTACTGCGTAGCGCGGCAAGTGTCGTTTGTTCGACCTCCCCGTAATATAGTGTAGCCAGATAAAGTGAGAAATCGTGACTGACCAAGAGGTGAAGCATAGCCCTGTCCGTCTGGTAGCCTTGGTGAACATTGCGCTGCCTCTGACGCCAGTCGCACAGCAGCAACTCATAGATGCGATGAATTGGGTTCACAACAAGGTCATCGATTTCGCCCAGCAACCGAAGTTAGAGTAAAACCTTTACAGTGTCGGCGCAGATGACAGCAGATTAGCATCGATCTGGAGCGGGGCGCGGTAGAGCGCCAAGTTTCATATGATGCAACCGCTGCGCTCGGTTGTAAAACCTGAAAACCTGAAGAATACAGCAATATATTATCGTGGGCCAAAATTTGCAAGTGCCAGCATCAGCAACGGGGATGAAGCCCACTGTCTCCGTTGTTGCTACGCACTAATATGTGTTATCCCAGCTCTTGAACATAATCATGTAGGAACTGCTTTTTGTGGTGCTGAACTTTCTCTACGGTGACAGCGAATTTCCGTACACAACAATACGACCTTCCAGAATATCAAGCGAATGTACCGAAGGACCAAATTTGATCCTGTACAAGCCGGTGTGGCCTTGTCTCACGGCCTACTTGGGCGACTTTCGTCTGTGTATTCCAAGCTTTTCTCAGCCAATCATCTCCACTCCCAGCGTCAATAGTGGCACGTTGCCTAGTTCCGTGGCCTCTCTTACGCGGACACCAGGGTGTACATCCGTCTGGTTGACACGCTGGGATGCGGCTTAGTACTGCACTCTACACACCAGGGCAATTTCGCCAACACCCCTTAAAACGGGGTAAAACCAGAATTTCCAGGACGCTCGCTGAATTAAGCGGAAATAATAAGAAAAAATGGAATGGTTTACCAGAACTTCTAAGGACTTGCCTGGGAAATAGTGCATCTGGATAGCTACAGACAGTAAATATTTCATTAGTTCTCCGAAAAGGAGTGCGCTCTTTCGGGACAGTAGGATCCATGGAAAAGCAATGTCTCTCCCCATATGCCGTGTCTTTCGTTGAGAAAATAGCTCATTCCGCGAGTTGCAGCGTCTTTACTAAGCCAGTACATAAGACGAAGTCGAACATTTCTGGTTGTGCACCATACCACCCGTATCGTCCGCACACCAGATCAATATTCTTGCCCAGTTTTACAGGTTTAAGTCCACCGTCGAAAAAAGGTGCCGGTTTCTACTACAAACCTTCATGACATCGACAGCGAATTGACGAGCATCCTACATTTCGGTGCCAGTTTTGGGCATCTAAACATGCACTAAAAATGACCGAAATGTTCTAAAAGCAATCCGTATTATGGCAGGTTTAGGGCAGAACAGCCGGATAGCGTCATGATATTACTATTTGGCTAAAATACTCGCGTGTTGGCTCTCGTGGGGAGGGGGTCTTGCTTCGCTCGGGGAGCGTCGCAGCATGTTCAGCCCCATTCCTTTGCCCCTTTCGCTAAACTCATCGACTTCGGCCATGCGCGATGTCTGAAAACAATTCGGGTTGCAGCGCTCGCGTCCACTCGCACTACATGTAGACAGCCCCGCCTAATCCGCGGTTGTTGGCAGAATGTGAACGCTGTAGAGTGAGCCTCGCTAAGCTCGCCCTCGTCCAAATAATCTTGGTTTTGTATGAATGTGGTAGATTCGTGTTTTATAGCTATTTTAGTTGGAAACAACCCTGGGGGTATAAAATTAATCCTCACAGGCGATTGTTTATGGGATCACGAAAGCAATTTCTATTGCAAGTTGTGAACTTTAGAACTCGTGATAAGCGCATTCATCCCCGCCTGACGCATATGTGTAGCGCCTCCAGCGCGAAGGGAGTGCGTCCCAAACTGCTGGCTGTCCTCGCCGAGCTCGTCTGCCACGTTCTTGACGGCCTCCGTCACGTGTCCAGCCATGGTTGCCCTTTCCCGTTTCATAGCACGACGCTGGTCATGTCCCCGGCAGGTGGTCGTGGATCTTAAGCAGAAGCGCAGCTCCAAGGACATGGCAAATGTACTTATGGCCGGATCAGCTGAGCAGGCACCGTGTTAGCTTGTCCCGCTGGTGGTCTGGGAGCCCATGAGGTTGACGTGTACCAACGTGGTACGCTTGAGTACATCCGTTGGTGAGTTGTCCGTGTCGAGAAGACTGAGGTCGCGTGCTCTTAGCGCGAACCATTCGAAGTTGAATCCGTTGGTCGCTACTATTTTGGAGCGACAGAGCAGGAAGGTACAGACAGGTTCAATATCGCCCCCCTCTCTAAAAAAGCCGGAGAGTGATCGGGTGCCTTGTGTTTGCTCGTTTTGTCGAGGCGGTCGATGTCCTCCAAGAGCACGCGGATTTGTGGATGTATTGGCGGGAACTGGTGGCCGCTGCCCGAAAGAAATTCCGGGTCTCGATCAGTGTCGACGATATAGTTGTTGTTCGAATAGCTCGTCCCGTCGAAAGCGAACTGAAATCCGTGGAGCACGAAGTCGGTGATGTGCTGTAGCTAGTCAAAGAGGAGCATACCGGAGAGCGACGGTGTTACCACTCTGAGTGATGTGGTGTAGGAATCCACTGAACTTTCGCTAAGGCAGCAGCGAGCTTCCGCACACAACAATACACCTTCCAGATTGTCAGGCGAATGTTGGGCGTGATCTGAAGGAACCAGATCCGACCCTGCCCGAGCCGGTGTGGCTTCCGCTCACTGTCTACGCTGAAGGCAAATATAAACCGACGCTACAGGCACGAGTCTTCACCTGTACGTCCAAACACTCTCTCACACTCTCAAAACCCCGTGGCACCAGCAGACGAAGGTTGCCTAGTCCCGTGGACTCTCTTACGGGGGCGCCGGAGTATAACTCCGGCTGGAAGTCACGTTGGAATGCGACCCGCACTCCACACACAAGGGCTCTTTCGCCCAACACTCCCTATTAATAGGGCCAAACCAAAATACACTCTAACTACCACTCTTCACTCTTGGCCTGACCAAACGAACACTCACTTCACGAAGGTCTGTGTTCGCTGGCAGGCATAACCCACGACCACAGGGCAAGGTGCTTACCTAGGACGCTTGGCCACTTGGGAAGTCGGGGAAAATTCTGCTCTGTTTGTATCGCCCTCTCGGGCTCTTACTCTTTCTAATCCTACCCTTATCTATGAATCTATACAAATGTCAAGTGAAACGCAAGCGTCGCCGTCGGAGCTACCCATCCGAAGATTCACGAC
The DNA here is from genome assembly GCA_011947345.1 of Phytophthora quininea. Classification (NCBI taxonomy): domain Eukaryota; phylum Oomycota; class Peronosporomycetes; order Peronosporales; family Peronosporaceae; genus Phytophthora; species Phytophthora quininea. The sequence continues at coordinate 62,329 of JAAVTG010000502.1, forward strand.
CAGGCGATGGTTCGCAATAGCGACCACCTCGGGATAGCGACCTTCACTGAACCTTCGCCTCGCGTCGCCATTGGCCCAGCTCGACGCCTTTTATCAGCCAATAGCGGAGGCGACAGTTCGTTGGCGGATCTTGGAGAAATCTCCACACCACAGTGATGTCCATTGGTGCCATGTCTTGAGTGCTGCTAAGTTCTTGGAGAATGTGGAATCGGTGACACAGTGTGCTCGGAGATATGTCGCCAAATGCTCTCCAGTTTGCTCTCGTCGATTGCTGGTGATACCTGCACCCAACCATTACTTCCGTTATCAAATATTCGAGCCAATGCGTACTATATTAGGTTGAGCGGCGAGATCCAGTGTCCGCAATCGTATTGTCCGTCCCAGCAATGTGTGATGCTGATATCCGTAGCTGAAACTTTATTTCTCAGAGGCTAACTAGCCTGATGATCGTCTGGGCCCGTGCATTTGGGGACAAGAACTGGCTTTACCACGACAATGCGTATGTGTTGTCGACCCTGAAATGCTTGTGGATCGGCACTCTTTTGCTCGAGGTCAGAAATTGAGTAGTCCACTCAGGCTCGCCCATTAGTGCACCCCGAATGCGCGCGATAGCAGTAGTTCTCAGTAGATATTGAATCCGATAGCTGGTTATGGTTTCATCTAGGTAATAAGGTTAATCTCGGTGGCAGAAATTTCGTACACCGACGTTTGTAACGGGGTTACACAAAAGTCATTACTGTGTGTAGATTTTTGAATATGTAGCCATAGTGTATCCATTCGGCTCTCCACCACTCATTTGCATATCGATTCACTATGCTCTATAGTTTATTCTATGCAGTTACACCAAGGTCAGATAACAATTCAATCCAGTTCTATTTTTGCAGTTAATTAGTGTTGTCCTTGTTTTAAGGGACATTACCTCCAGAGAGTGTTGTTTGCATACCGCACTTCGTTCCATGAGGCTTTGGGGGATACTCCTTTCTTCAGTCTTTACGGCTGAGATGCAGTGCTACCCATGGACATTGCGTTCCTGAACTGCGACAACAAGAAATCTCCACACCACAACTTCGTGGTGCCAGCCAAGTCGGCTGCTGGAGCCTACATGAGAACAGCATCAGTACACGGAGAGAAAGACCAAGTTCGGGAGTGACTGACCAACGGAGGCGGAGGCGTCGTGAGACCAGCAGCTTGCATGGCGCGGGAAGCGGCGCGCCCGACGAAGCCACTCATGGGAAGAAGATGCCGAGGCACTCGCCAGCGAAGAGTGGTTCGAGCCTC
>JAAVTG010000503.1:0-41307 GCA_011947345.1 Phytophthora quininea
AGGTTCTTGGCAATCTCAAACTCCCACTTGTCGCCGTTAGCCAGGAGCTTGGCCTTGTCGTACAGCAGCTCCTCGTGACTTTCGGTGGCGAATTCAAAGTTCGGGCCCTCGACAATAGCGTCCACAGGACAAGCTTCCTGGCAGAAACCGCAGTAGATGCACTTGGTCATGTCAATGTCGTAGCGGGTGGTACGACGGGAGCCGTCGGCACGGGGTTCCTGCACAATAATAATAACAAAAATTATAAGATACCTTCCTCATCGTTTAACACATCTAAAATCTACTCACCGCTTCAATGGTAATGGCCTGTGCAGGGCAAATAGCTTCGCAGAGCTTGCATGCAATGCATCTATAAGAATAAAAAACAATAATCGAAAAGTCAATAAAAACTGCCCATCTCACTGCCGCCTAGACCACCAGAATGGGCATCAGACTCCGTACCGTTCCTCTCCGCTCGGGTAGCGACGCAGCGCGTGCTCGCCGCGGAAGCGCGGGCTGAGCATGCCCTTCTCGTACGGGTAGTTGATGGTGACCTTGCGCTCCACGTGCACCTCCCAGGACAGCCAGCAGGCGCGGAACACGTCCGACAGGAAGAAGGTGTCCGACATCTTCTCGACGACTTCTCCCACGACGGCTTGGGTCCGACTGGCCCGGCGGAGGGATGTTGGCCATGCCGCGAGCACTGCCGGCCGCCGCTGCGCGCCAGGTTCTGCTTGGCCACCACCGCCGCGGCCGAACGACGCAGCATCAGGACGTTCATTACTCCGTTCCGGTAGTGTGGGGCGGCTCTCAGCCTCAGGTAGAATTTTGGTGTGGCGTTACATCAATTTATGCAATCTTTCGGCATCGTTTGGTGTGGCACACATAGCTCATCCACTGGAAGCGAACCATTGCCGATTCGCCATGTCGAACGCCTTCGTGCTGTGCAAGGTGCGGCACAGCGTGAGCCTGTCGCCATGCCACGCCACGGAGCCGCGCGTGGGCATCGAGCAGGAGCTGACGGAGCAGCTGATGCGCTACTCGGAGGCGCTGCAGGGCGTGGTGCTGAGCTTCAGCAAGGTGCAGCTGGAGCGTCCGTACGGCGCCATCGTCAACGAGATGCCCTACATCCACTGCAAGGTGCTGGCCGACGCGCTGGTGTTCCGACCCAAGGAAGGCATGCGGCTGCGCGGCGTCGTCAACAAGATCGGTGCCAACCACGTCGGTATGCTCTTCGCCGGAGTGTTCAACGGCTCCGTGGCCGAGGGCGAGCTGCCCAAGGGCTACGTGCACAACTACGCGCAGGACTGCTGGCTCGGAGAGGACGGATCTTCCATCTCGGTGAACGATGAAGTGGAGGTGCAAGTGCTGCGGTGAGTGGAGCAGTTTTTGGTTGTGTACTGGACGGTACTAATGAGGTTGTTGATGCAGTGTCCACGTTGCTGGCGGTATGGTTGCCGTTGAAGCGACGATGCGATTCAAAGGCTCGTCGATTTCTACACCCGTGAAGAAATCCAAGAGAAAGACGCTGGATCTGTCGGGGCGCCATCGGTGGTCGTGGAGACCGAAAAGGTGGAGAAGAAGCACAAGAAGGACAAAAGAAAATAAGCGCAAGCACACGACGTTGGACGAGGAGAACGCAGTAGAAAAGCAGGCTCCAGTCGAGGAGGTCAAGCAAGCAGTGGTGGAGAAGAAGGTGAAAAGTCTAAGCACAAGGACAAGGACGGCAAGAAGAAGAAACACAAGAAGAGCAAGCACGAATAGATGTGGAGCTGAGCAGGTGATAGATTGGAGGCAAGCAGGCTTCCAGCTTCGTGTTGTATATACTTTTTTCTCTTCGAGCGTGGCTTTCGACTCTTTTAAATATGCTGGCGGTTGCTGGAAGCAACTTCATCGGTGGCGGCATCTCATTCGTATGAAATCGTCTTCTCAAGCGCCGCGGGGATTGTCAGCAGAGGCTGCTTCAGGTCGCGCACACTCCAGTTCGGAGATTGGTGCGCCTTGTGCCACTTGAAATCATTCACCTTCGCCCAGAAGCCTGAGTCCTTCTGCACACCCAGCCGCTCGAGCTGCTTTTAGACCCTCAAACTGCAGGCGGTACGGACCGAACTGCATCTGCTGGCAGTCTTCAATGATAGGGTGGCTTGGAATCCGCAAGTGGAACGTCGTAGCCGTGCTCAAATGAACGCGCAGCTGACGGCATGCCACGAAAAACTCGCAGCCGTCGCAACCCTCCAGCCACATGCTACCGAACACCGCTCCAGTGTAAAACACACAGTTCTTAAGCGCGTCGCCACGGATCGCCGACGTCTCCACACAAACCAGCACGGTGCAATTTATCAGATGCGAGAAATTCAGGTCGCGGCGCTTATTGTCATCTTGGTCCGCAAAGCTGCTGCTGTCGATCACAATCACCTCGTTTTGCTTATTGGAATGCACGAGCTCATCGAACTCGATCGCTCTCTGGGTAGTTGACTGGTTGCTTCGACCTTCAGCAGGAACTGTGGGAGTTTGGACATCATCCTGCTTGGGCTGGTTCTCCGCCTTCTCGGCCTTGGCTCGCCGCGCGGCGTGCACTCGAAAAGTAAACTTCTTCCTGGGCGCGAACGTCGTTCTGGTGGAATCGATCAGCTCCAGTAGCTTGGCTATAATCTGCTGTGTGTGACGGACATCGTACGGCGACAAGTACAGCGAGGCCGCCGTAGCCGCTTCGTCCCGCATAGCGTTCACCTCCAACACCAGCGCGTCCAGTTTGACCGCTTTCGCCGGCTCAACAGGCAGCGGCTGCTTCTTCTGCTCGCAGAACAGCCCCACTCGCTTGCGCACATGCGCTTCTTGCTTGGTGAACTTTTCCCAGAAGCTCGTGGCCAGCTCGTCGCTCGTGGGCTCTCGCTGCAGCAAAGAGTCGCTGGCACTGGAGATCTTGGCGCTCTGCTTCTCCTTGCGGCGCTCTTCCAGCGCATGCGCCAGACTCTCTGGGTGGCTGGCAAACACAGGGAACTCGCCTTTGATGTTGACTCGCTCGGGCCGCACGATGGCGCCGTGCAGCGGGCCGCAGTCGAAGTAGCGCTTGCCCTTGTGCGACCCGTCGCCCTTGCCCAGCGGCTTGTCCAGCCGCACACCCACCCAGTCGTCGCCCGGCAGCCCCTCGATGGGCCCCACGTACGCCACCTCCCCGTAGCGCTTGATGCTGGCGCGCAGACTGCCCACGGCGCCCGAGTACAGCACCTCGCAGCGCGTGCCAACCGCCAGCTCCATAAGGATATTGTTTTGTCCTGAAGAGCCCATATCCGTAATATTCGTCACTTCTTCACCGTGGGTACAATCTCTCCCTCATTTTTCGGCGATCGTCAGCACTTTACGTCACGCGTGGCAGGAAGAACGAGCGGAGCAAGACAAGCAGCGCCATGTACCCTGGAGGAAACCAGCCCCCGCACGGGTACCAGCAAGGTTACCCGCCGCAACAAGGTTACCCGCCCCAGCAAGGCTACCCGCCCCAACAAGGCTACCCGCCGCAAGGACAACCAGCCTACCCGCCGCAAGGACAACCAGCCTACCCGCCGCAAGGACAACCTGCCTACCCGCCCCAAGGACAGCCGGGCTACCCGCCTCAGGCAGCTTACCCTACAGCTCAACCGGGCTATCCGCCTCAGGCGTACGCGCAGCCGGGATATCCCGCTCACGGCGGACACGCCGGGCAAGGACATGCCTACCCGGCTCAGCCTGGATACGCGCAGCCGGCGTACGTGGCGCAGCCTGGCGTCGTTGTGATGGGTGGCAAGCACGGGAAACACGGCAAGTACAAACACGGCAAGCACAAGGGCCACAAGTTCAAGGGCCACAAGTACAAGGGCTTTAAGGGCAAAGGCTTCAAGAAAATGGGCAAAAGATGAAGAAAATGTGGAAGTAAAGCGTGGGGAAGGAATGCCAGGGCCTGCTGCAATGTGGGCGGGCCCCGCCGATACAGAGAAGGCAATCGGTGCAAGTGACGACCGTGGCGTTGTGCGTAGTAGTTTGTGCTAAGAGGATGCAGTGCTTTCTCGAATAACACTGCCTCGCCGTGGGTTTGTCGTTGTGCTTTCTGTTGTTGCCGATGTTGAAGTCGGTCGGAATGAGTCAGCAAAATTAAACAGAAACCCTCGTTGACTGCTTCATGAAAATGTATTGTTCGCGTCAGCGCTACCAACCGTGGTGGTGGTGCGGCGGGCCATGGTGCGGCGACGGTGAGCCATGACGGCGGTGATGTGGCGGCGGTGGACTGTGGTGCGATGGGGGCGGTGGCGGTCCTTGATGATAATGCGGAGGTGGTGGGCCTTGATGGTAGTGCGGGGGAGGTCCGTGGTGGTGTGGAGGTGGAGGCGAGTGCGGTCGGAACATGACTGTGTCGAAGCTTCTTCGGTCTGGTGAATTGAGGAATGGCGCTGAGCAAGAAGGCTTACGCGAGTTTGGCAGTCGTGGCATTGCCACTGGCAATCATTGAGAATAGCCCGCAGCTGCTGCTCCGCTTCTCAGGCAAAATCCACACGAACGAGCAGCGATGAGCCGACCTGCCTTGAAGACCAAGAAGATCGTGTTGATTTTGGATGCAATCGACGGTGGAGGCGAACGATTTGGACATCGAAATAGTTAAGGTTACTGCATTGGTGGTACCATTAGCCTCCACGTTATCACGCTATCGCGAGCAAGTGTGCTGCGGCGATTTCGACGGCGCCACCAGTTCGTTGCAATCAAGCAGCAGCATTTCTGAGCATGCGTTGGTTTGTTCGGCTAGAACGTCATTGCAACGAGTCCTTGCAGCGAGCGCACCGACGAGCTTGACCAAAGTCTGGGGCATAATCGACGCCTGATATCGGCCGACGATTTTGTTTCGGCTCTTGCAGATCATCTTCTCCTCGCTGACCTTCGTCCTCGTCCTCGACCCCAAGGTTGCGACAGACCTAGCGTGGGTTAACTCCGCCTTGACCTGGTCTCTGCTGCAGGTTCAACCGCTGCTTCGTGTGCCTTGTGCATCATGATGCCCAATGCGCCGCGTCGAGATCCGCAGCGCTTTGTCGTCGACAGCTCAAGTCGGCTGCGCCTTCATTCCTCAATTCGCCAAGCGTCCAAGAACCCGAGCAATCCCGCTGTTGAGAAAGACATGTTCCGCCCGCACTCGCCGCGCCACCACAGCCCGCCCCCGCCGGACCACCGCGGCCCTCCGCCACGAAGCCCGCCCCATTCGCCGCGTCACCACAGTCCTCCGCCCCCGCACCACCACGGCCCGCCGCACAGTCCTCCCCACCACCACAGCCCGCCTCCGCCAGACCATCGCGGCCCCCTCCCCACCGCGGGTGGTAAACGAGGATATGGTGTCGTCATGCCAGTAAAACTTGTGTGAGTTTGACGTTATCGCCACAAGACACATCGCAATCGTAAAAATATATTGACACCGCGTACAGCACTTTAGCGCTTCCACTTTGTTTGTCTATCCCCAGTGCGATTGAAAATGCGGTCTTGCAAAAGCTTGCTTCGACGTCACAAGGTAGGTCTCAAAGATGCGCTTCAAGGTCAGCCAGATTGACCCGGATCGTGAGACGCGAATGCGTGCGGTCGTGTGCGCTGGTGATCATCCACCCTCTGCTAGTGAATTCGCCACAACGCAATTTGCCGCCCCAAGCTCACAAGACCTCCAGACAGCAAGAGAGGACAGCAAGTTAACGCCGATGTACCATCACTTCCCAGGGTCGCCGCACGGACGACACTCCCCGCCTCCCATGGAGTATCCGCCACCAGGACCGCCTCCAATGGAATATTCGCCAGCAAGACCACCTCCACCAGGATATGGCCCGCCACCTCCGCCGCAGCAGCCGATGTACGCTCCGCCGCCACCGCCGCCGGAAGCTTTTTCACCTCCGCATCACCATCACGGCCCGCCGCCGCCCTACGGCTACCCGCCCCCGCCAGAGCCCGGTTTCGGGCCTCCGCCACCCGGTCACCGCCGCATCACCACCACCACCCAGGGTGGTAAACTTGCGCGGATAGCTCAGCAGCCTCGCTAAACGACACGTAATGAATTCCTGTTCGACTGCAGCAGCTTTCTTAAGAGCCGACAAAGAATGCTTGATCGATCTCCTACTGGCAGCGGAGCACCGGCAGCTTCTTCTCGCGACAAACAGACTCTGGATTTTGCTTACGGTCCCGGCGGGGTGTCCCAGTGCGTTTGAAAGCAGATCAAGCGCGGTGCCATCAGATCTTCCTACCTTTTGCCAACCGCAACGCGAGCTCATTACGCATTTTCCTTCGTCAAGAACACACGACCACCAGCAAGAAAAACGACCAGCAAGCACAGTATGTTCCCGTTCCCTGGATCGCCGCACGGAAGACGCTGTCCGCCCCCGCCCCCGATGGTCTACGGTCCGCCGATGGTAGTGTACGGCCCACCCCGCCACCAGTGGTTTATGCAGCACCGCCGCCGCCGGTAATCTACGAAGTCCCGCCGCCTCCGCCTCCGGTCTACTACGAGTATCCGCCACTGTTCTCGCCGCCGCACCACCATCATCATCACCATTGCTGGTGATCACCAAGAACCCCGAAAACGGCAACAGTAATATAAAGCACATGTAAAACCAAAGCGTGCAGTCTGTCTGGCAATTGCCTCCATCGCCAACGAAAGCAGACAGCATCCTGTCGAAGTTCGGCTTCGTCTTCCAGACCCAGCTTTTCTAACCCAGGTCTTCGTGTCACACGGGTTTGCACAAGTCACAGAGTGCAACAACTCTGCGACTAGCGAGGCATTCTCGAACTTGCTCGACAGCGAAGCGCTCACAGCTTGGCCAAGCAGATTCTCGCTAGACATGCCACTACCGTTCGGAGACGGTCACCATCGCCGCCATTCGGATTTTGGTTTGAATCCGTCCCGCTTGCTCGACTTCACTGACGATCTGTTCCATCGCCGACGCGCCAGCACCCCGCTCTCTCCACGACCGAGTCCGCATTGGCACTATGTCCCGCCACCGCTTTGTTATGGTCCGCCACTACCGCCACCTCCTTCGCCGTATTACTGGCAGCACCCAAGCATTAACCCCCGCAGCATACACTGATTCAGGACCGTGGATCAAATCCACGAGCACGAACTCCGGCGCCATCGGCACCAACGAAGTGGAACGACAGCACGCCTACGCCGTCTGCACCCCTGTCGACCACGTGTGAGCAGTGCTCCATAGTTCCTTTTGTATAATAATCACTCAAGTTTCCTCATTTGCCCAGCCTAGGATTGTTCGAGTGACGGAATATAATCGCCCGCTATTGCCACTTTCGTCCTCGAATTCGCCATGGCGTGCTCGTGCCCACCGCGGCAATCGTCATACCAACTCGACCTGTTGCAACCTGCAATGTAGCACCCTGCCATTTGAAACGTAGATTGTCCTTGCGAACAGCTCTTCGTCAGATCCGTCATGCAAAAGGAGTCACCGCAGACATTGCTTCAGTCCACGGCCAAACGAATTAAATTATGGCGCGGTTAATTTGCTTTTGAAAAATGTGTGACGACCTTGTCGATGAGGTCCGCTTGGAGGTGGTGGCTTAGGCCGACATACCACGAACGCGCACGCGCTTGCAGCGCTAGTAGCTCTTCTGTTGGAGTCCACTCGCCCCACTCGCTGCTGTCGTATCCCTGCTTTGATTTCGATGACCCTGCATCCTTCTTCGGCCGAATGAAATACCGATCCATCAGGCGCGGAAGATCGCGCTTCCAGTCGCTTACGAATAGAACCGGGGCGTTCAATCGACGAAGAACACCATGCACGTCTTCAGGGACACATCGCCACGAGTCAGGGTAGGCTGGGTGGAAGAATAGGCCGGGGGCTGGCACTGCTCCGGCAGTTCCTCTACAATGGGGATCGATCCGGCCGATAACGCTTCCCAGATGCGGTACTGCTCAGGGTTCTTGCCCAATGGACAAACCGTGAACACAGATTGCTGCAAAGTGGACACGTAGGCAGCAGGTGCCGCCGATAAATACCAGCGCCAAGCGGTGCCGAGACGCTTGTCAACAGCTTGGAGGGCCTTAAACAGCATATCGTTGTGTTCAACAACACAGCGTCGGGTGTTCGCTCGCGTTGCACTCTCCAGGTCACCACACACTCGCAAGGCGGCCATCATGGCCTGCACTCGCGTAGGTTTCTCTTTCGTCCAGCTCACCATGAGGTTGAGCAAGAACTTTCGCCCGAAACCAGATATGAGAGGCGCCGGCGGGTTCAAATGATGCGCGTTCAGCGGGAAGCCGTGCTCGAAGCTCGGTCCGAGGGGTAGTGAAGCAAAGCGGCTCCCATCTACCAGCGCGCAGTCACCGTACGGCAGCAGACCAAACTTGATCGCTGCATTATCCAGGAAGCGATTGGGCTCTGGGTTGTTGCAGTTCTCATTTGCAAGCGTGAGAAAGCCCACGCGAGGCTCAGCCGGGAGTGCGTCGCTCTCAAAGAAGCGGTTAACAGAGTCCAACGACTGAGCAGCAACAAGAAGATTGCTCTGAGCAGGCAAGTTGCGTAGCTCCTGAGCACTGTGCACGATACGGAATTCCAGATTGAGCGCGTCAATCACCCGAATCGAAGACTCTGCAAAGGGTGTCTCCACGCGAGGGTCAAAGTATGGCCCCAGAAGACTATGCCACAGGTACGGGAATAGCGTGATCTCGTCCACCGGCCGTGCCTTGACGAACCCAGACGTCACGATCGCGGCAGCGTCTCGGTCGCTGTCTCCAGACGAGCTGGACGCCGTCCAGTACTGAGGCAGCGGCTCTACGATGGGGATCAATTGGTCCGGGTTCAGCTCAAGTACGTGGTCGTAGTCGAAGGGGATCACATACACCTTAATGCGTTGCTTCTGCGTTGTCCCGCGATCCTTGTGACTTGCTGCGAATCGTTCAATGATCGGGTCCAAGGTACGAAACGTAGTGTGCAGCCATGGCGTCTCGGAACCTGCACGTGTTCATAATGTCGGTGGGCAACTTGTGCGAAGCCGCATGCAGCCTCTTGCCAGTGTTCGCGAGCGAATACCACTCGTATGGTTGCTCCACGTAGGACCCAGTGCGCAGTTTGAGCACCACCGTACTGGTTCCAACGCTGACGAGAGCTAGAAACAGCGCGGCCATTGCTGACCGACGTGCAAGCTTCTTCCAGTCGAACACGTGGACGTCTCTCTCTCCTTGTTCGTCTTCTTCGGCACCCGTCCGTGCTGCTCTGGTCTCCTCCTCCAGCTCCTTGATGGTGTCTGCAGCTGAGGGGCGTCTTCGTATCGGGGCATCCACGGACGTTCGTCGGTCTCTTGGGGTGCAGTCACCGGCGTCCTTCTGTCGGCTTTGTGCTCTGTGTCGGCGTCGTCGACTCCATTTCGCGTTCCGTTCGTGTCGGTAGGACCAGCAGACCAGCAGACCGATGACCTGCAGGATGACACCCGTGGCCCATGCCCACAGCAGCATCGCCATGGACGGATACATGTGCAGCGCATTGGCCATGGCTGCCGAAGGGATGAATCTGCACTGCCGCAGCGACGCGGACGCTGAGCACGGGCGCTCAAGGTCGGAAGCGATTATGGGTACCGTGGATCGCTCTGCGGATAGTCGTTGCATTCTAGCATAGTGACTGCAAGTGTGCACACGTCGCAGAGTCGTTTCGGATGTCAAACGGTCGGACCTGCAAATCGGCATGCTGATCCGGAAATTGATATTTTGAGAGGGTGGTTTGATTATTTGGATAATCATTCTTTTAAGTCCGTTTGTAGCCATTTCCATTGATGAGAATGCAAGCCTACCTTTAGCTGAAGCGACAGGCTCACGGCGCTCCGCTGGAAGCACGCCGCGCAATTATCTGTGGAAGCCTTTTCACTCTCGATTTTACCTCGCCAAGGCTGCCCAAAGCACCACCACACCCGAACTCGCCGCCTCCCCGCTTTCACCAGCTACTCCACAGGCTGTAGAAGCCCCTCGCCCTCGCACTGGACGGAAGCCTGACGCTGCCTGGGACAGTGCGGATGTAGACCCACAGGATGGTGTGTGGCGCAAGAAATGTGGAGAGCTCGTCCAGACCACCGGACGGACCCATGTGGAGCGCATCAAGCACCACCTGACCAAGAGGTGCTCTGCTCGAGCACAATCAGCCCTGATTACGGACAGGTATCGTCCTCGGCTCAAAGATGGGATCTCAAAAGTTTCAAGAGCTGCTGGCTTGGTGGATGTACAGCACGGGCATGGCTTTCTACAAGGTTAGTCACGCCAGCTTGCTGGATGCGCTTCGACTACTGAATCCCGGAGCCGAACTGCCATCCGCTGACCAACTATCAACGACGTTACTGGACCGTGCATACGCCAAGTCCATCGAGAACCTTCAGTCTAAGGTTGGGGGTCGTTTCTCTTGTGACAGATGCTTGGACTGACATCAACGGTCTCTCAGTTGTCAACTACATGGCTGTCGCCGACAAGGACACCTTCTTTCTTGAGTCGGTGTATACAGGGTCTCAATCGCATGACGCCGAGTTTCTAATTTCGGATATCGAGCGCATCATCGGCAAGTATGACTTCCTGCAAGTTGGTGCCGTCGTGACGGATAACACGGCCACTAACAAGGCCGCTTGGCGATCACTTGAAGCCAAGTTCCCTGGTGTCTTTTTCCACGGGTGCGTGTGTCTTGCTCTGCACCTACTAGTGGAAGATATTGTCAAGAAACTCAAGTGGATGGACGCATTACAAGATGGCTGCAAGAAGATCGTGATCTTTTTCAAGTTTCACCACAAGATGTGGCATGACTTGTCCACACGACTGAAAGAGGGTGGGCTACGCCTTCTAGCAAAACCCGGTGACACCAGGTGGGAATCTTTGCTGGCATGCTTCAAGACAATTCTTGCTGAAGAGACAATTCTATTCTCGCGAGTATCGGCCCGCCAGTTTCTAATCGCGAAGACGAAGAAGCAGAAGAAAGATCGGTGGACCGTGTACGACTTGGTGACCTCAGACAAGTTCGTGCCTCGTCTTAAAAAATGGCGGTAGCCATTCTCGAGCCCAATGACAAGGCTCTGAAGAGGTTCGAGAAAAACGAAACTTCGATGTCCGAAGTGTATCAGTTGTTCGAGTTCATCTCTGGGAAAGCGCACGGTATGGCATACCTGCTCAACCCAAGATACGCTGGCATCAGCATGGACACCAAGACTCGAGGCGATACGGAAGACTCTCTCTTTCTTGGCTAGGATCTCACAACGAAGAGAAGGCTATGCTAGAGCTTGCAAATTTCCATGGGTTTGTCTATGAGTTCAAAGACGCCCGTCCCCGGTAATGGAAGCTGCTATGTGACCGCAAGAGCACACTGTACGATTTATGGTGTGGACTGACGCAATTTCCGCTGCTCCAAAAGATAGCTCTACCGTTGTTTCGCTGTGCGGCTTCAAGTGCTGCAGCTGAGCGGAATTTCTCCACTCACGCATATATACACTCCAAGCTGCGCAACCGCCTTTCCCCAGTTCGCGTGGAGAAGCTCGTACACATATTCTTCAATGCAAAGAATATCTGTGCCGATGGCATCGAGCGTTACACGCATTTGGAGGATATAGTGCGAGCTGCTGACGACGGGGATGAGTAGGACACTGAAGACGGCAACCAGAGCGAGGATTTCGTGTACTACTAGTTGGCAATAATAGGAACAAGATAAAGTTTTGTTTGAATCGCTCTCTCGAGACTTCACAGTGGGTGGTCTGTCTGAACGGTATCCCCGACCCATAAAACCCCATCCCGGAACCCTGTGCTGATGCTCGCGACGAAACCTCTGGCGAAGGAAACCTCTTTCAGTCCAAGCTGCACGTTGCTGTGACGGTTGCCAACGACTGCGGCAGTTGAGCGCGCAGCTCGTGCGTGATGTGACTCCGGTCTTGCCACGGGCCGACGCCTGAGACGGCTCGGTCGCGCCAGGCAACAACTTGCTAGACCCAGACAGGGCGATACGGCTCCAGCCGGCAACCTTCTGACGCCGAGGACCGGCCACGGCAACCTGCTTTCCTCGCATTGCACTCTAGCGAGGAGGCGCGAAAGGCCCAAGAGACGAGAGCGAGCTAGTAGATCCCCTTACGGAGCAAAATGAAAAGCTATTCGGCGCACAACAATTTTGCTTCGGTACTGACCGACACCACCTACTTGAAGAAGCCCTTGCGCTTGTAGCCCTTGCGCTTGTAGCCCTTGTGCTTGTAGTGGCCGTAGCCGTGGTGGCCGTAGCCGTGGTGGCCGTAGTAGCCGTGGCCATATCCGCGGTGGCCTCCAAAGCCGAACATGCGGCCGAAGCCCTTGCCGCCCTTGTACTTGTGTCCGTAGTGGTGATGGTATCCGTGGTGGTGGCCGTGCGCCACCACTCCAGGCTGCACCACGTACACTGGTTGCGCCGGCGGAGGGTAGGCCGGCGGAGGGTGCGCGTACGGCTGGGCGTACGGCTGGGGAGGCGGCGCCGGGTAGGCATACCCGGGCTGAGGAGCGTAGGCCGGTTGCGGCGGGTAGGCTTGCGGCGGGTAGGCTGGTTGTGCTGGCGGAGGATAACCCTGCGGCGGGTAGGAAGGCTGTGCAGGTGCCGGCGGGTATGCAGGCTGAGCTGGCGGGGCTGCTGCGCCGCATAGGCGGGGGTGGCTGTTGTGCCGGTGCCGTCGCTTGGGGCGGGTACTGCTGCTGCTGGGGAGGGTATCCCTGCTGGTTGGGGGCTGCTGGTTGTGCATGGTGGCCTTCGTGCTGTCTTCTTGTCGGCTGGGAGACGCTTTCCGATGTGCCAACAAATGACCGATTTAGTCGATTCTCTTAATCGATTTGACACACCACCTGAGGAGATCTAATAGCACGCTCTCGTCTCTTGGGCCTGTCACGCCTCCTCGCTGGAGTGCAATGCGAGGAGAGCAGGTCGCCGCAATGAAGGCGTCACCGCTAAAGTCGGCTAGTCCTGGGTCGAGCCTGACTTGGCCGGTCCTCGGCGTCAGAAGGTTGCCGCTTCAGACGATGTCTCCACAGCGTCTTCAACTATCAGAGCTGGAGCCGTATCGCCCTGTCTGGGTCTATCACGCACGAGCTGCGCGCTCGCTTGCAGGGGTCGGCAGATCGCTGTTGGTCTTGAAGCTCTTGAGGAGTGTCTGCTGCGTTCTCCTGGCGCCCAAGGCTGCCTCGGAGGCCGTCTCTTCCAGATCGCCGACCAGTTCTTCATGGGGCTTGCGCGCTTGTCGGCGAGATCGGAAGTGAGACCCACCTTCGGGAAAAAATACCCGCGTTGGTGGCTGCATTTCAGTTGGCGAATTTGTCAACCGCTGTAAGGTGCAGTCTAGCTGGCCGCCGACGCAGATTCCTCGGCCGCCATGCCAAGCCTGAAGGTCGCCGCCTACTTCTCTGGATAGGTGAGTGCAAGGGCAAGCTGGTCCACTTGGAGCTGGCGCGTGCGGGCGAGCACTGACGGAATTATCATTATGTTTGTGGGTGGCGAAGAGATGTTCGAGTGCTTCTGTGGCAGTAGCAGCAGCAGCAGCAGCTGTGTCTCGAGGTAGGTGTTGTTCGAAGGGTATTGTTGCAGGATGCCGTGCGATCACTTTGCAATTTTGCGCCATGCAGCTATCGCGGATTTTAAACTCAGAACGGTCGGCATCTCCTCAGCATGGAAGGGTTCTCCAGCAGCCCTCGGTGTGGATTCGAGAGGACTTTGCGCGGGGCTTGTGGACTCCTACACTGGACGAGATGACGCACATTGCAGGGGGCCGACAACATCGCCGCCACCCCCTCGTCGAAAGTAGACCCGTGCAGAGAGAGCAGCAGCGCGATCCGCGAAGCGACCACGGAAACGCACACCTCGCCACAAGTCGGTGCGTGCCATGACGATGCAGTTAACGGAGGCATCTTCACCAGCCCAGCAGAAGATGACACCGCCCAAGAAACGATAGCGAGCTATTAGATCTCCTTAGGTGAGTGCGCGCGATTGTTTGGTCAAATTCGATTAAAATGGTCAAAATCGACTAAACCGGATCGCATTTACATTTTCTACCCAAAATGCTGAGCCAACCGAGTTCATTACCAGCAAAATACCAAGCGCTGGAAGCCTTGGTGTTGACAGTCGAGGACGACAGACATGACTTGCGTCTAAACGGGTGTAATTACCGGCTAGATAATACCTGGCAAGCACGATTCCAACTACTTCCCCAGTCTTCGCAGTCGCATCAGCCTGCAATCCTCATTCTTGCAATGTACATACCATGTATTTCTTACCTAACGAATGGCGAGGAGATAGTGCCGTCGGACAGCTACTGCGCTTACACCGAGATGAAAGATCGAAAGTGCAATGGTCGTGGCAGATGATGTAGGTATCAAGCTTCGATTTGGCGCCCCCAACGAATTCGTGCTCATGAGCAAGCTTGCCTTCTAAGAACTACCCGAAAGTGTGCCATTGGAGGGGCCCTCGCAGTCTCTGATGCTTTTGAGGAGACAGTATCAAGCTCAGGACGCGGTGCAACTTTTGCTGGCACGACTCCCGCATTTTCAACGCGTTGTTGGTATGGAGGAAGGTGAACCAATAAACCGGTCAAACGTCATTTCCCGAGCTTGTACGCGGTTTGCTACGAGCGCCAAAAAGACGTACTGAGCGACGCAAAGCGGTAAGATGCACAGTTCGCGTTCTGCTTCGCAATACCTATGGAGATCGCCGCAAGCAAGTCGACGGTCCGTTTTGATCTTCGAGCTAGACAATTAAACTGAATTCACCAGCATGCTGTAGCGGCACAAAGCGTCTCGACGACCTGCATCACTCAAAGCAATCCGCTTCAACTAGCTTCTCTGATGTAGCCATCTCCAACGCATGCTTCTCGTCCCAGTTATGCCCAGTCAAACAAAACAGCTTGGACCATGTCGTGGCAGTCGCTGAGCAATGCGGCCTACATGAGCTACTTCCTGGCGACCAAGTCCGTCCCCGTTGTGGCCGTTGGATCCTCCATCGTGTTCGCCATTTCCCCATGGTGCGTATGGTCCTCATTCCCCCACTACCACCTCCCTACTCAAAGCTTTCCTCGCCTTTTGCATCTTTTAGGCCGACGATCGCTACCATTCGCCGTTCTCGTAGTACACTGCAGTTCTCCTTCGCGCCGTTCTTCTTCTACTTTGTGCAGAGCGTCATCTACACTTTGTATGGCTACACCACGTCCAATGTGGTGGTGGGAGGCACGTCGCTGCTGGGCGCAGTGCTCGGCTGCTACTACGTGCTGGTCTTCTGCAAGTACGCGCACAACAGGACGCAGCCCACGAGGATGCTGACCTCGGCCATACTGGTGATCCTTCTGCTGACGTACCAGGTGATGACGCGAGAGCTGGAGGAGACGCAGATGCTCACGGGGATCCCGGCCAACGTCTTGTCGATCTTCACAGCCGCGTCGCCGCTGCTGCAGGTCAAGACGATCATCCGACACAAAGACGCTTCGGGGCTGCCGTTTGGCATGTCCGTGATGAACGTCGTCTCGGGGACGATCTGGGCCACGTACGGGCTCATGCTGGGAGACCCGCTGGTCATCCTCCCGAACTCGTTCGCACTGAGTATGGGCATTATCCAAGTGTCGCTGATCCTCATGTATCCTGGAGGTAAAGTTGCTGCTGGCAGTGGCGTGGAGAAGAAGAAGAACGACAAGAAGGAAGAAAAGCTGCCATTGCCGTCCAAAGTGACCAAGAGAGCGAGTCCGCGAAACAAGTCGGGCCACTTGAAGGATTGAATGAGGAGGAGCACTATGAAGGAATATTGTTTAGGGCGGAATCGAGGATGCAGCGACCAGTGTTTTGACTCTTAAGTGAGCGGTTTGCCGTCAAAGGTGTTGTTGCGTTTCGTCTGCCGTTATTTATGTGGAGGACTGCGCCGCCGCATTTTCACTTTGATCGTCGCAGCGATGATGGAACCTAAGGACTTTATTATCAACAATGTGGTGCGCTGCTGATTCTAGAGAACACTAGATCGCAATGTACACTAACCTCCATGTTTGCAGCGCCACGGCGAGATCCAGATCGAGGTGTTCGTCGCAGGCGACGGTCTCAACTACCCCAAGAAGGGCCAGACGGTGGTTGTCCACTACATTGGATATGTACGTGCAAACGCTTGCAAAGTCGTTGGTGTCAGATCTAACCTGGTTTGCATCTCTCAGCTACAGGACGGGAAGAAGTTTGAATCCTCACGAGACCGGGAGAAGCCTTTCAAGTTCAAACTTGGTGCCGAACAAGTGATCCCTGGGCTGGACGAAGGTGTCGAGCGCCTGTGCATGAAAGAACGAGCCAAACTCTTCGTTCCTGCGGACAAAGCGTACGGACGGAAAGGGTTCCCAGGCCTTGTGCCTCCAAACGCAAACCTCATCTTTGACATCGAACTGCTCGCATTCCGTTAGGAGGTTAATATACGCCTGCAGCTACTCGCCGGAGAACAATTCCTTCTTCTTGCGCTCGAACTCTTTTCTGCGAGTCGATTGAGCCTCACGCGCGTCGAGCTTGCTCTGGATACCTTGCAGCTGTTGCATGTGCCTCTCAGCTGTCTCGTGAGCTTTTCGTTCATCTTTTAACTGCTGTGCAGTCAGCTCCTGGTAAAAATGAGCAGTCACTGGCAACGGTTTGGCAAATTCGTCCTTGATCACTTGGTGCATCCGTTCACGTTGCGCTTTGTTCCCGCTCTTTGCTGCACGAATAAACTCGTCCCTCTCCTGGAGCTGCTTGCTAAGGCGAAGCGTTCCTTGGATCTGTCGCTCGTTGCAAACCTTTCTCCAGTTCAGATGCGCGATACGTTCCTCCAGCGAAGCAAACGCCGTCAGCGAAGATGGCTGCTGCATTCCCACGACACTCGAAAACCGCGAGTGCGCAAACGCTCCATCCTACAGTACCATCGTCCTGGGCTCAGCTTCGGTTCGTCCTCGAGGATCAGGAAGGAATCGTATTTTTGGCAGATAGATCTGATTGAAGGCACTCGACCGAACTGCATTTCACAGCCTAACAAATACAATAGCGTCTCCGATCGTAAATCAATCGCCATTCAGCACATCGATAGCCCCAGAAAACCCCACGATTGGTTTATCCAGCAAATACCACATCATATCTGTGCCACAAACGTCGACTGAGTTTGTTGTCGCTGTAACCCCATCGTTCCCCTTGCTGTGGTCATCACCATCGTAGATTTCCACGCAATGTGTTCGAACCCCACGTCGCTCTCTCGGAAGTCGAAGCTTAAATTGTTGCTTTGGAAGAAATCCCGGGGTGAAAGTTTCTTGGCGCTCTGCCAGCACTGCAATGTGCAACTGCGTCGCCGATAAAGCACTGCAGGTAAGGTCTCCCTTGCCCTTGACGAGACCGCAGCCCCCAGCCATTTCGAATCTTGCTTCGATCCCCCAAGCAGCTCTTCCCAAGCCTACCGCCTCAAGATGGGTCTCCTCGACATCGTGCAGCCCGGCGTCCTCAACGGCGAGGACGTGGTCAAGGTCTACAAGTACGCCCAGGAGCACAACTTTGCCATCCCGGCCGTCAACGTGACGTCGTCCAGCACGGC
Organism: Phytophthora quininea; assembly: GCA_011947345.1. Lineage (NCBI taxonomy): Eukaryota > Oomycota > Peronosporomycetes > Peronosporales > Peronosporaceae > Phytophthora > Phytophthora quininea. Next base: position 17,511 of record JAAVTG010000503.1, read on the forward strand.
CAACGCCGCGCTGCAGGCCGCGCGCGACATCAAGTCGCCCATCATCATCCAGACGTCGAACGGCGGCGCCGCCTTCTACGCCGGCAAGGGCATCGACAACAAGGACCAGAACGGCTCGGTGCTGGGCGCCATCGCCGCCGCGTACCACGTGCGCGCCATGGCCAAGCACTACGGCGTGCCCGTGATCCTGCACTCGGACCACTGCGCCAAGAAGCTGCTGCCGTGGTTCGACGGCATGCTGAAGGCCGACGAGGAGTACTTCAAGGAGCACGGCATCCCTCTGTGGTCGTCGCACATGCTGGACCTGTCGGAGGAGCCGATGGAGGAGAACGTAGCCATCAGCAAGAAGTACTTTGAACGCATGGCCAAGCTGAACCTGATCCTGGAGGTGGAGCTGGGCATCACCGGCGGCGAGGAGGACGGCGTCGACAACAGCGACGTGGACAACGCCTCGCTGTACTCGCAGCCCGAGGACATCTTGCTGGCCTACAACGAGCTGGGCTCGGTGTCGCCGTACTTCACGATTGCCGCTGCGTTCGGCAACGTGCACGGCGTGTACAAGCCAGGCAACGTGAAGCTCCACCCGGAGATCCTGGGCGACTTCCAGAAGCACATCGCCAAGGAGAAGGCTCTGCAGGACACGAAGCCCGTGTTCTTCGTGTTCCACGGCGGCTCTGGCTCGACCGAGCAGGAGATCCAGACGGCCGTGAGCAACGGTGTGGTCAAGATGAACATCGACACGGACACGCAGTGGGCGTACTGGGACGGCCTGCGCAAGTTTTACGAGGACAAGAAGGGCTACCTGCAGGGCCAGATCGGCAACCCGGAGGGTCCCGACGCCCCGAACAAGAAGTACTACGACCCGCGCGTGTGGGTGCGCAAGTCGGAGGAGTCGATGATCGCTCGTCTGCACGAGGCGTTCCGCAACCTGAACTGCGTGAACGTGCTGTAAGCGCCTTGAAAAGGTTCTGCAAAGCGTTGACTGGTTTGTGGCTCCCACTCGCGGTGTAGCTTCCTGCCGGTGAATAGATATAATAGCAAATATACCCCTTCTAGTGGATCAGATCACCAAACCAATGTTGCATTCTTTCTTTATGGACAACACTTTTGCTGTGTGTTCGCTAAATATTGTTTCTGCATTCGCACCATGGGCTAAAGAGAAAGCTGCAAGCCCTGCAAGGAACTCGAAAATGCTTAGTCCTGCTCGCATTGCGCATGCACTTCAGGAAGTTCACCACAACTCCCGGAAAAGAGTTTTTTTAGCAAGCAAAGCAATGTGACTGCACCATTGGGCGCCTTCCACAACCGTTCTAAATCGGTTTAATGCAGCCCTAACCACATCATTAAACGCCGCATTAAACGACACTCCTAAAACGATTGTTTGATCGCCTATCTCTTTAATGCCATCAAACAATTCGGCGTTTTGGTCAGGTGTTTTATGCCGCTCTGAAGCCGCAACTTGAGCCCCGCAACGCGCAACCGGTTTAATTAAGCGATCTTCTGCAGGCGCGAAATTCCGCGCGCTTTTCGACCCGAAGCTCACTTTCGAAGGCGCCGAGCCGGAGACGCACTGCTTGGTACCCGAGAATATAAATTTGTTGTGGACCTGCTGTTGCTATCGCTGACTGACTACTTGTTCTACCTTCTAGCTCAACGATGACGATAACCAACACACGCAAAAGGGGCCCCGGTGCCAGCAGAGACCCCATCGAGAGCCTTGAGCCGTCAAAGGCCTTGAAGACCTCCAAGACGATCTCGCCGTCAACATCGAGTCGCTCCCAGTCAACGATGATCGCGCAGTCAGGCGCCCCGAAGACCGCCTCACCGTCGTCGTCGTGCAGTTCGCCGTGGAAGACGAGATCGACGACAGCCTCGCCGTCGTCACTGCGAAGCTCCCCACTTAGTCAACGCCGATCTTCGTCTCGCGTGACGACTAAAACTGCTGCCATCGTGGGAATCCGCCCAACCTCCATGTGCGCGCCCGTGCATCCCGTCGACCAGGGCGAAGAACCAGCATCTGCAGCAACCAGGGCAAGCTTGTTGTCCGCCCCTGCTAGTCCATCGCTCGAGGCCTGCGAGGCCTGTCGACATCGCGATCTCACAAGAAACCCGTCGACAGATTCTTACGCCCCAACCTACGCTTCTTACTCCACGCAATCGGGCTACCCGTCCGATGTGACACGTCGGCACTCGTTGGACAGCCAACACTCCGTCGTCTCGGGATGCGCCACGCCATTTCCAGAGCCCGTTGATGCTCGCTCTTCGCAAGAGATGCTGACCCAGTTGCTGCCTGGAACTCCAAGTAACTCTCAAGGTTTGTCTTCACCAGCGAATAGTCCGCCGCCAGAGTGGCAACCAGCGTCATAGCCGGTGTATGTGAGAAGCATACTGAAGCACGCCAACCTCGAGAGTTGGAAGTTTGATGCCCAACCGGTGAGGCCGCGCTGTCGCTGTGCTCGACGTTGCAGCGCATCAACTTGCAGCAATGCTCGCAGCAACAGGTTTTGTCGAGAAGACAACTGCGCATTCAACGGAGACTGCGGGAATGCGCTTCGAGAGAACCCTGACCTGGTGCTCTGTACCAACCGACGCACTGGGGAATATGGCATCACCACTGTTGGACTTATTCCAAGCGGAGAAGTTGTCGGACAGTATTTCGGCCATTTCATGGGGGTTGGTGATGTGCCCAATCGCGCGGCATCGGATAACGGCTACCGCATGCTTCTCGAGACAACGTCGCTGGACGGGAGGAGCGTCGTGATCGACGCGCTCTGGTGTGGCGGAAAGATGAGGTTCTTAAACCATCACTGTGACGCGAACTGTCGTTTCCAAGAGGTACAGGTCGGCAATGAACTCACGGTTGTATGCGTCACGCAGCGCAACGTTCTGCCCGGAGAGGAGCTTACGGTTTCCTACGGAGATTAGCTCTGGTTCCTGTGTCGCTGTGGGTGGTGGGGCTGCCAGCACCGATACTTGCAGCACCTCTGGTGCGTCGCATTCCAGACCCTAAGTGCTAGCGGTGCAAAAACTTGTGTTCAGTATACCATGTGATGGTCATTTAACTTGTTATTTGTATACTCAACCTTTTTCTCCCGGTTTCAATGCAAACTCTGAGCCATGCTACTTGGCGCATTCTGGATTTCGTCAAGAAGAGGGACAATGATGAGGGTCTGATCGCTGTCTGTGTCTGACAGAAGCTGCAGTGCTAACAGTGTGTGCTCGTCCTGTTGCAGCAAAAGGGTCGGCAGGTTGGATACAAGAACTATAGCGTGCACGAAGTTATTATGCTGTGCCTTATAGTTCATGAGCTCAAGGCACTGGGTGGAAACCACTGCGAGTCAAGTACGTCTACGACGAGGGACGTCCGAGGCACTGGCCAAACCGTACTGCTGGATCACTCAAGCGCAAGTTCAAGGAGCTGGCGGGGACTTCCAAGCCGACGGGCGAAGCCAAAATGCCCTTCCACGTAGCTCTCGCCAAGACTGTGAAGCAGACAGTAGATGAAGACACTTCAGTACGGACCCTGGACGACGGCCTGGATGATGGCAAAGATGACGACGAACTCCTGAAGCGTGTCGCTCAAGCCGCACGCGCAAAGGCTGACAAAGCCATGACAGATCTTCGGAACGAGGAGAGGTCTCAGCGCGAGGCCGTGGGGGAGGATGCTTCTGCTGATGAAGAGGAGATCGATGAATACTCCCAGTTAGAAGTAGAGGAAGGAGGAGCGGCTAGGTCCAGTGAGCCAGACGTTGGAAACACGGAGGGAGAATTCGCACCACTGCACGGGTCAGGCACAATTTTACGACGAGACGGCACCATGATTGACGTGGCGGTGGCTGCTGAGTTGGGGCTTTCTGAGGAGTCCTGCGACGAAGAGGACGAAGAGGAGAAGCCTGCGCCGCCGCCGATTGTTGAACCAAACGGAGTCGGGTTCTCCAGCGCTCAAAGTTCAACGGCTGCCACCATCCAAAGTCAGGCGTCTGCAACTTCCGCTATGACCCCAACACGAAATCCCGTGGAGAGGCTCAAACGGCCGAGGAACGGTGAGCGGCCGACGGTCACCAGCCCTTCAAAAGAACCCCTCCAGCGCGACCCAGCGAAGGTCGCGGCCGACTCTCGCGAAAAGAAGGCAAACCCGAAATTGGCAGCTATCTCCGTACGTTTGGGTGGCCAAGACCTTCGCGTCTTCAGAGATAACATTGCGACGCTCGCAAAGCGATCGGCGAGCGATAAATCCGCGCAATCCACAGAGAACTCTTACAGCGAAAACGAAGCGAGTTCGGACCGCTCGCAAGTTGAGCGACATGGACAAAACTCTGGCGGCGGTCGAACAGCGGCAGTCATCTGGCTGAAGTGAGATTATGGAAATGATGCTACTGTTTCGTGAGGAGTCCGAGCGAAAAAGGCGGCCGATGTAAAGCGGCGTCGCGAGGAACGACTCGAGAGAGGCAGCTGAAAGACGTGAACGGGAAGACCGTGACCGAGCGAGGCGCGAAGAGATGGAAGCGACTGAAGCGCGTCGACAGCGGGAACTCGACGCTGCGAGACTCGAACGCGAGGAGAGATACCGGGCAGAGGCGGCAGCTCAATCGCTGCGAACCGAGCAGTGGGAGCGAGAGCGCGAAGAGGATCGTCGTCGCTACGAGCAACGGCTCGAGCTCGACCGCGAGGAAGCAAAAATCGCCATGACCAAATGATGCCGATGTTTTCAGCAATGCAAAGAAGTGAGAGAAACATGCTCATCGTCTCAGTTAACAACAGCTATCTCCAGATTATCTTCTACACCAAAAACAAAGTTGTGCGGATCTGACTTATCTCTAGAGCTCGCACCCGGTAGTTCGACAGCCTGAAGAGGTTGTCCAAGCGCAGCGAGCGTTTCTCTTTGCTCGGCGGCAGTGGCAGCAGCAATCTCTTGTAGACTTTCTCTACAGAGCCCATTCCCCACTCCGCCGCTTGCCGAATCGAAGTGATAGCTGCTGACAGAGTCCTTGCTGATCCTCGCACCGACGGTAGCAGTCGCCCAAGATCATCGTCCTTCAAGGGCGTCAAGATGCGGCCAGTCATGAGCCCAGAACATGGGAAGGCGCTGTCGGCTACGACGTCATAGCGCATGTCCGGGCAGAGCTCAGCATCCAACAGGTTATCACGAAACTCGACGCAGTTCTCTGCGTCATTCCATCTTCCAGGGTAGTTGTGCTTCGCCCAAACAATGAGACCATCCGCACTGAAACAAAGCGTTCCTGTAACAAAGACGTCATGTAGCCAGTCGTTGTAGAACGCATTCTGGATGTCGGGATCAGCTGACTGCAGCACCTGATCGCCATTGAACAACTCCAGTTAGCATGGTAAATTCACCTAAACAACAATAGTGCAGTGTCACCTTTAGATTTTTCCCGTCAATAAATCCCCAGGTGAACTGCAGCAGCGACTGGCGAAGGGCAGTCAGCTTGGCCAGTGCGCGTTGGCGAGTGCCAGAAGGCCACGAGATGCGGGCAGGGTAGAAGCTGGATAGGGTTTTGCCCAAAGCCTCCTCGGCAGAGTTGAGCACGCGACTCAAGATCGCTGGTGGAGCCCCAAAGAAAACACACGCCATCTTCGCATGAAGGGAGTCCACGTAGAAGACCAAAACGATGACAAGAGCCTGATGCTTGAACTTCAGCCACGGAGGCCGCCCACCCTTCTTACTGTAGCCAGGCAGCCGGTAGAACAAGGAGAACTGCTCCAGCAAGGACTGGAACGACGACCTGGCATCAGCGCAACTGTAGTTAGCTTAGTTAGTACGGTAAACGACATAATCGACGGACCTATCGAGACTAGTGAAGTGTATGAGATTCTCGTCAGTGCCCTCCCGCCACATCTTCGTCCAGTCCGAGTCGCAGGGCTCAGGAATGCATTCAAGCGTCGCGTAGTGACGCACCCGAAGCAAGCGCCGACGCTCATGCCGCAGAATTTCCTGGCGGAGCTTCCTGCGTAGCTCCTGGAGCACCAGAACGAGGCGGTCGCGCGTGCGTAAGTGTAAGGCTATCGTCGCCAACAGACCTGCTCCGCGCATTGCTTGTCAAATTTCGGATTTGACGTGGGGTCTTCGCGCCCGCCAAAGTTCGCAAAAGCTGTTGACTGATACAAAATGATATCCGGTCTGAATTGACCTGACGATGCATCATAAGCAAGAAAGTGGGGCAGTCACAACTGGTCAGATTAAACGTCTTTATGACGGTTTTGGTAGTACGTTTTTGGCCAAGCTGGTGCGGGCGAAATCGACGTCCCCTAACATCAGCATTAAACGCTCCTCCATTAAACGCTTTTATATGAGTTGTGGAAGGCGCCCAATGTCAGATCTGGTGGCCGATGATGTTTTTAACAATGCAGTGCACCGGTTTGCATCGGGTAGAGAACTGCGAACGTCGTGGTTTCAACGTTGGTGTGCCTCAACGTCTAAAGGTACCGACATTTTGGTACATAGACATCAGCTTCAATGTCGTTCGAGCTGTGGCTCGCTCGAAGCTCGCTGCAGCCGGCTAACAACCAAACTCAAGCGCCTGCAGACGTATGAGAATCGTTGCTACTAGTGGAAAATATTCTTGTGGAGGCTTGTGACGTCAGGTGCTGCAGAACTCACGGGACAATGCTCTGGAGCTTTACTCGGTGGCGAGCTGGTCACCGGCACTACAGCATCACTCAGCCAGGACGGTGAGATCACGCAACGCGGCGACACAGGATCTGCGGTTCACCTTGAGACGAGAAATCCACTGAACAATTAATCCCAATCGTCTTTCGTCAGAGCTTAACAGCTGCATCTTGTAGATTTATATGTAATCCAAAGGAGGTCTGTGCTCATGGCAGCAAAACGCCGAAGAAATAGATCGAGAATTGCATCGCGGACCAGGCCCATATACTTTTAGGACGTGTTCGCGAAAATCTTGGTCCAAGACCGTTTTCGCAGGCTCGGCAAAAATGTTCTTCGAACTAAGCTTTTCTTTATATCACGGAGCATTGGGAAGACGAGTGCAAGCGTAGGATATTGTTCACCACCAAGGATCTTTGTTACAGCAGCGAACGGGCTTAATAAGGCCAACATGCACCTCACCATAAACCACTCCGCGGGCTTGGGCCACTTGTCTGCTGTCAGCTTCTTTGATTTTGACACTGCTTTCTTCTTTTTTCTTCCCTCCACTTGGTTTTGTTTTCTTCTTCTCTTTTGTCATCACATACTCGCTAAAGTATTCTGCTAGCGCAGGTTCCAGAACCAGCATCCTGGCAAGCATATCGCGGCATGAACTCCACCTTGTGGGACAATCAGTAATTACACCGAGAGGATTCAGGCTCAATTTCTTTTGGACGGCTTTTAACTTGGTTGCACCTGTTTGAGATCTATGGAAGTACACAGCGATATCACGAAAACGTTGAACAGTGGCTCTCATATCATCTAGTGCACATCGAAGTAACTGCTGCCCGGTAAACCATTGTTTTCAGCAGTTGTTTCGGTTGTTCTACCTCCTGCAGATCTCCCGATATTTTGGTTGGAGTCTGCAGCATTATCACCGGCACTTCGGGCTGTCTCACTCGTTTCCGGATATGCAGAGTTCAAAAATGCTTCGAGTTCATCGAGGAGTTGATCTTGTACCCATTGAGGAGCTTCTGCAGCTTGCGTCTCTATCTCAGCATCAGCCAAAGTTCGAGCAGATTGTCTGCCTCCTCCAAAGCATTAGTATCCGTCGTTGAGTCCGAACCACTATCTCCATCTTTTTCTTCTTGTTCTTTACTAGGGCTCCAGCAACTACGAGATGCAAGGAGTCCACAATGCATGGCATGTGGCGCATCCCGAGAAGATCGCCCGCACTCACAGCGTTTGCAGCACCGTCATGAACGATCACCACGCATTGATCAGCAGTCAGGTCCCAGCGCTCCATAATATTTCTCAAGCCAACAGCGATTGCATCCCCAGTGTGATGCCCAGGCAATTGCTCCACCTCTAAAGTCTAGCTAGCGGCTGTAAAGTCATCTTCAAGATAATGCAGAGTGAAGGACATGCAGGCTTCGGTTCTCCGGCTTGTCCAGATGTCTGTCGTCAAACAGTAGAAGCGGCATTTTTCTCGGATCTGAGGTTTTAGCGAATCTCTCAGCTCCGCAGCAACACGCTCAATGTCTGCACGACACTGCGTTCGACCCGGCACTTTAAGTTCGACTCCACATAAATTCTTTGTAATGTACTCGACGTACTTGAGCAAACCAGCGTCCTCCACCGTTGAAATTGGCTGCATGCTTTGCGCTATCCACATCGCTACCAGCTCATTAGCACGTTTTTGCTGCCCTTTTGTGACGCGTTTTGGTGGCTGCGTCGGTGTAGCTGGCTGCTCAGCATACGTGTTCTCGAGCTGCCGCTTTGCTGTCTTTTTACCGCTTTTTCGTGACCTGGATGGTACACATCCATATGAGCTTTGACGTGGTTCGTTGCACCGATAGAATACGTCACACGACACTTGCATTTGATGCAGTACGCGTATGCAGCATCCTTTGAAGTCAATTTCTCTAGAGGGATGGTTAAATTGTCCTTGGGGACTAGCCTAAGAAAATCCCACCGCTCAGGCACCTTCGCACTAACCATCTTAAAAATCACTGGGGGCGCTGCGATGATGTCAAGTGGTGGCGGCTCAACGGTCACCCGCGCCTTCTTCTTCTTGCGGTCACTTGTCTGCCTACGTCGTGGGGTTGAACATGGAGTTGAAGCTGCTGCTCTGCTCCGCGAAGTCGAGCTGCGAGGCGGTAAGCCGCTGCACGGCGCTCGAACTTGGTGCGGGGGGACTAAATGGGGGCCCGTTGCTTGGAGACGCTAGTGTCAAACGTCGGAGAGGTGCTTCTTCATGTGCATCGGATACTGCGCAGTCCACCTGGTCCTGACCGCAGATTTCGAGTTTGCGCTTCCAGCAGCACATCGAAGCCCCGTCCCGAAATGTTCTGTACGCCAACATAATAATTACCAATGAGAAAACAATTATTAAGGACCTTGGCCCCGACGTATCGCTACGTACAGAAGCTCTACGTTGAGACCTCTACGTAGAGGATTTGTGACGTACAGCGACATTGAGACCCCAAACGTTGAGACCCCGACGGGTAGACTGTTATCGGGTCACTTACAGGTCTACCGATTATGGCATGGTCTCTTGAGTAATTTTGTATGAGGCGACGAAATAATTTTGTTATGCTATGGACCAGACACACAAACCTCGATCCAATTTGTGTAGAGGCACTAGTCAGTGCAATGGACAACCTGACTAGGGTTGTGGAGCGCGCCATTACCACAGAGCTTCCCGATCGCTTTGGCCTCCTGTTCGACGGATGGACGCATGCGTCCGAGCAATTCATCGCTGTATTCGCCTGCTACGAGGTTGGGGGCGTCAGGAAGACGCCTCTACTTAGCGTGGCCCATCTGCTTGATGCTCTTGACGAGGATCTTTCTGCGAGAGGACACATAGAGTTCCTGGCGACGATGCTGCCTCGAGATTACGGCAAACAGCTCGCGCAATGCCTATTCCTGGTTACTGACAATTGCGCTGTTAACAGGCTGCTAGCTACGCTAATGGAAGTACCCCTTGTGGTTTGTGTCAGTCACAGGCTCAATTTGGCTGTTCAAGCGGATATGGACGATTTCAAGTCGGACGTGGACTCAGTCCACTCTTGATGCTTAAGTTACGCACTCTATCGCAGTCTGCCAAGCTAAGGTAACTACTGGTGATGTTAATTTTACTTTTTCTATCTAATTATATTTTACTTGTAGGCTAAAAACATCTCTGCGACCTGTCATTCGCCAGGATACCAGATGGTCGTCGCCATTTGGTATAGTGAAGCGCTAATTTGAGCTTTTGTAACACCTCAATATGAACGACGACGCGCTTGTAGAATATCTCCCACCACCAGCCGCCAACCGTCGCCTACGCGCCCTTTTGAAGGAGCTAAAACAGGTCAAGTCGGTTGCCAAAGCTCTCCAGGTTGAAGACGTCACTCTGCTGGATGCTCGAGTCTGCTTCGATGGGCTGCTCACAATCTTAGACAACTACTAGAGACTTGCTGTCTGTCCGTTTGTCGGTCGGTCGGTCCGTCGCCGAGTTTCGATGGACAAGATCCGGCGCTGCCATTGGCTGCCGAGCGCCAGCGACGGCGGCGCCCATTCGCCAAAAGAGTTTCGGCCAATCGCTGCCGAGCGGAGCGAAGGCGGCCCGAGACGTGGACCACACCAATAATAGGGTGGTCCACACCAAACGTACTTAATGAAGAGGTCGATAGTAGTCCCCCAACCAAACGCGATGGAGCGTGGGAACGTTACCTGCGCTCGCTGCTCTGCAGAGGTGACGCGTGCGCCGCTCGACCTCGACGGCCTTGGCCACCAGTGCCTCCGCTGCGTTTGCTGCGAGGAGCTCCTCGAGTGGGATTCCTTCGAGAGGCCACGCGCCAGGAGCGCATCGCGGCGGTGTCGGGCGTGTGATGGCCAGTGCAGCTTCTGGCACAGCACCGCCGCCGAGCAGCCGCTGCCACGGTTGGACCGGCGGCAGGTTACCATGGCCCTGGTGGCGGTCACCATCGGCCCACCACCGCCGCCGCCACTACCACCTCGCGAAGCTCGCCACCGTCGTCGACGCCGCCGAGTCCGCCAGCGACAGACTGCGCGTCGCTGTCGCTACCGCCAGGGACAGGTCATTGGCTATTAATAGCCTCATCGAATACATTCGTTTTCATTTCGGCCAAGTCGGTTGAATTTGTGTTGGATTGTGTATTGATACAAATGCATTGATACACAGTGCTAGAACGGGCAACAGCGTAAAGTTCGGATAAGACCGTGATGACTAGCGTGGTCGTTCCAGGTGATAGTCGTCCGTTGGCCCGCCCGTGCAAAGAACCAAACGAAATCCTGCGCTATGTTGATGCTCGGTATATTGCTCCTGTGGAGGCATGCATCCGGCTTCTGAATTACAGGATCGGGCATGAGGTTTCAAAACGACCAGCGCTACGCGTAACGACGGGGGCAGGTCATCCACGCGGGAAGTTTCACAAAAGCTTTTCTTTGTTGATGGGCCTGGTGGAACGGGAAAGTCTACGCTACTTCAATACATTTTGGCCAGGGTGCGTCTGGATGGGAAGATTTCACTTGCTGTTGCGTCCAGTGGAATTGCATCTCCACTTCCCATGGGCAGGCGTACGGCGCATTCTACTTTTAAAATTCCGCTGAAGCTGGACAAGGATTCTACGTGTTCGATTTTCGAACAATCGTATTTGCGCAAGTTTATCCAGCAGACCAGTTTGGTCATTTGGGATGAAGCTCCGATGACGCATCGCCACGCGTTTGAGGCTGTCGACCGAACGCAACGGGACATTATGGATAACCCAAGGGAGCCTTTCGGCGGAAAGGTTTTTGTCCTCTCAGGAGGTGTCTGCCAGATCCTTCCTGTCGTGAAGAGAGGCACACCTGCAGAAACGATCAACGTGTGTATAAAGGAATCGCCTCTGTGGAGACACTTTTGCAGGTTCGGTTAACACAGAACATGCGCATTGGGAGCGAGGGGACAGGAGAAAGCGACGAGAATATCCTGTCTTTCTCTGATTTTTGCTTGCCGTTGGGGAGGGTCGGCGTGAAAAACGAATTGATCTTGGCAATGACTACATCAAGATTCCTGCTGATATGCTGATCCCGAATCCTCCTGTAGAAGACGGCGAGGACGAGGAAATAGCTCCAGGGGCAATACCAAGGGTATAACCCGCATCATTGACACAATGTATGCTAACGTTGCCAATCCAGAGGTTGCAACGGATGATTATTTTGCCAGTCGGACCATTTTGACGACTACGAACGAGACGGTACGGAGAATCAACGAGGCAGTCGCAGCTCGACTTCCGGAGACAGCGCGGGAGTATTTGTCGGTAGACTCAGTGGAGGATGATGACGGAACGTTTTCGAGCAGGAGTTCCTCCACTCGGTGAACATGAACGGGGTTCCACCTCACAGACTGTTGCTTAAGAAGGGCATCCCCATCATGATGATGAGAAATCTGAACCCGGATCTTGGACTGTGCAACGGAACGCGTCTACGAATCGTCGACTTGAAGGACCACGTCATTAGAGCAACAATTATGACTGGAGAACGAACAGGCCAAGAAGTACTCATCCCGAGAATTAAGTTCGTGAGCGACGACGACAACTCCGATTTCCCCTTCCGGCTACGACGAAAGCAGTTCCCCGTGCAACCAGCATTCGCCATGACGATTAACAAGGCCCAAGGTCAGACGGTGTTAAACTTGGGGCTGTACTTGGCTTCCGCGTGCTTTTCGCATGGCCAGTTGTATGTGGCGTTGTCTCGCGTGACGTCCCGAAGCAAGTTCAAGGCATTGATTGAGTATCCAGAGTTCGTAGACCCGGACGGAGGAGTGTACACGAGAAACATCGTGTACACGCAGATTTTCGATTAGGAGTTGAGTTGCATTTCTAGGCTAGATGTAGTAGCTTGCCACTGCGAACTAGAACCTAGCTTTATGTTGGACAAATGGCACTTGGCAATTTTCATGTGTTTATAGAGCATTTTATACGCCTGTATGTTTTAGATTGCACTACTTAGTAGTTCGTGTAAAAGCTAAATCATCCCGCCGGAGCGAAGCGGAGGCGGGCAGTCCACACAGCTGCATCGAACCATAACCCACCGCCGCGTAGCGGCGGCGCTCGGCTAGTCAAGCCTCAATACGAGAGGTTTATAGGTTTTCTTGCTGTGTTAGTTATTATGGACGATTTTTAACTCTTGTTTTATATACTATGCAGGACCTCGGGCGCGCATCGTCCACAGCCCGGACTTTGAGGCCGCCTGCGTTCGTGTCCTAAGTGAGGACTCAAACCGTATGAAGAGAAGCGAGCGGGTCGCGCTAGAGCCCTTCTGACGCCCGGAAGTTGAGTCTGCGGCGAGTGGGGCCAAGGACCAAGATGTAAGCAGTGATGATGAGGAATCGTTCGTGCAACAACTCCAGAAATGACGCCGTCTTGCTCTAAAGGAGATCAAGTACGACCTTCTGTCGAGCATTCATCCGGCATCCAACGTCGCTGAGCGCTTCTTCAGCGTCACGCGCACTACGTTTGGCCAGGAGCGCCAGAGTCTCCAGCCGATCACGCTGGAGATGATTCTGTTCTTGCGCCAAAACTCGAACTACTGGAACGCGCAAGATGCCGACGACGCTACTCGCTAACAGATCAAGCTCAACTTGCCCAATATTTCATTATTTATGTGCTTGCGATGACTAACACCATAATGTATGCGCTGTTGCTGTAGGTTGGGCATCATTATCTATCTGTCGACTACGTGGAGGACGCATAACAATGCCATATTTGCCCTCCTGGTCACTGGGGGTCTGGTCTCGGATCGGGCCACGCTATCAAGTTTTCAGCACGTCCTCAATGCAAATCTTGCATCCTATGAATGTCCTTTGAAGAATGTGGTGGTGATGCAAGACCCGAACGCGTCAAAATGACTGCTTGTAAAGTTTTGGAGGTCATCATGCCCTGGATTTAAATCCGATGCGGTCATCCCGCTACCTCGTGACGCATTTTCTTCTGATGCAGTGTCACGTGCTCTGGTAGAAGTTGACGTGGGTGAGTCTGCACTTGTTGGAAAGGTGGAAAATGAAGACTGATTGATGTTATGGTGGCTGCAAGCCACTAGCTACAGCAAACTTGAAAGCAAAGAGTAGGAAGTTATGAAACCAACGCGAACTGCGATCGTGCAGCTCAGTGCCGAGGAGGAACCCGAAACCTCCGAGGTGCCGTTGGGTCAGGAATTGCAACTGTGTCTTGGCAATCCACGGGCTTGTGTCCGTGACATGCAGCACTTGCACCGGCAAAATTGTGGGATTATGCTTAGTATATCGCTGTTCCTGGTGTGCGACCGATTCGATCCGAGACCACTCGGTGACTCGATACAAAAACTTCCCTGCATCGATAACACAAGACACCATTTAGAGACAAACCCAATGTATGTGGTGTGTTGGCACAGTCGTCTGAACTTCACAACCAAATGAAAATATTCTGATCGCCATTTAAACCTCCAAACATTCGTGCTGCACTGTAGACCGTGCCGGAAATCCGGGGACTACGGTATTACAAAACCATCACTAAGCAGCCACAAAGTGCACCAGGAACGCTGTTTGTTGTCCATGAAGAAAGAATGCAACATTGGTTTGGTGATCTGATCCACTAGAAGGGGTATATTTGCTATTATATCTATTCACCGGCAGGAAGCTACATCGCGAGTGGGAGCCACAAACCAGTCAACGCTTTGCAGAACCTTTTCAAGGCGCTTACAGCACGTTCACGCAGTTCAGGTTGCGGAACGCCTCGTGCAGACGAGCGATCATCGACTCCTCCGACTTGCGCACCCACACGCGCGGGTCGTAGTACTTCTTGTTCGGGGCGTCGGGACCCTCCGGGTTGCCGATCTGGCCCTGCAGGTAGCCCTTCTTGTCCTCGTAAAACTTGCGCAGGCCGTCCCAGTACGCCCACTGCGTGTCCGTGTCGATGTTCATCTTGACCACACCGTTGCTCACGGCCGTCTGGATCTCCTGCTCGGTCGAGCCAGAGCCGCCGTGGAACACGAAGAACACGGGCTTCGTGTCCTGCAGAGCCTTCTCCTTGGCGATGTGCTTCTGGAAGTCGCCCAGGATCTCCGGGTGGAGCTTCACGTTGCCTGGCTTGTACACGCCGTGCACGTTGCCGAACGCAGCGGCAATCGTGAAGTACGGCGACACCGAGCCCAGCTCGTTGTAGGCCAGCAAGATGTCCTCGGGCTGCGAGTACAGCGAGGCGTTGTCCACGTCGCTGTTGTCGACGCCGTCCTCCTCGCCGCCGGTGATGCCCAGCTCCACCTCCAGGATCAGGTTCAGCTTGGCCATGCGTTCAAAGTACTTCTTGCTGATGGCTACGTTCTCCTCCATCGGCTCCTCCGACAGGTCCAGCATGTGCGACGACCACAGAGGGATGCCGTGCTCCTTGAAGTACTCCTCGTCGGCCTTCAGCATGCCGTCGAACCACGGCAGCAGCTTCTTGGCGCAGTGGTCCGAGTGCAGGATCACGGGCACGCCGTAGTGCTTGGCCATGGCGCGCACGTGGTACGCGGCGGCGATGGCGCCCAGCACCGAGCCGTTCTGGTCCTTGTTGTCGATGCCCTTGCCGGCGTAGAAGGCGGCGCCGCCGTTCGACGTCTGGATGATGATGGGCGACTTGATGTCGCGCGCGGCCTGCAGCGCGGCGTTGGCCGTGCTGGACGACGTCACGTTGACGGCCGGGATGGCAAAGTTGTGCTCCTGGGCGTACTTGTAGACCTTGACCACGTCCTCGCCGTTGAGGACGCCGGGCTGCACGATGTCGAGGAGACCCATCTTGAGGCGGTAGGCTTGGGAAGAGCTGCTTGGGGGATCGAAGCAAGATTCGAAATGGCTGGGGGCTGCGGTCTCGTCAAGGGCAAGGGAGACCCCGAGCGAGCGAGCCAAACCAAGCAGAACGCTGCTTGGTTTTGGCTCGCGGGGGCATAGACAGGTTGTGTGGGCCGAGCGGGTCGTCGCTTTGGCTGCCGATTTTTGCCCGGCCCGTTTGCGAGCAATCGCTGCCGATTTAGCCTCTAACGGCTAAATGCTTGCCTCGTTGCGAGCAATCAAGCCGCATTTAGCCTCGTGGCGAGCAATCAAGCCGCATTTTAACACGGGTCGGGTCGAGGCGAACACAGACTGGACAGACCCGTTGGGACACGAACCCATCCGCGCAGTCATACAAACACCAAGTCAAGTCTTCGCGCATCAAACGGCGCGTTTCTCTGTAAAACGCGCCCGATCCTGCGGCACAGAGCCGCATGGAGCAATCGGTGACAAGCCGCTCCGCGCAGTGTGCATGCAACCCCGCAGAGCAGCAAGCGGACGTGTTTCTTTTGGCCTGTGTGTAACAGCCATCAGTAGCGGATTTAACACCCCAGTGACGTGGTCTCCCGAGGTATACATGGTGTACATAGTTTCCCCATGGGATGGCGGTGTTCGATATCGTCTTGGCTCGTGTGAAGGTAAGCGCGTTGGAGGAGACAGACTAACCTCGCTCCATGAGCTGGTGCGTGCGGATCCGGTACAGGTGCGGTATCATGTGAGAGCGCGAGCATCGCGTGCGTGCGGTTGGGATCTCGATCCGAACGCCGGACGTGAAGCGCTATTGCTGTAGCAAGCGGTCTTCGGCGTTCCAGTCGCCTTGGGGCGGTCATAAGCTGCGCTCGCTGTGGAGGGAGATATGGATAGAGGAGGTCGGTGCTCTGCCGTTGCTCGGAAGTGCTTCTCAAGGCCTGGCAGCGCAAAACAATCTTCCTCCTCGTTTCACTACCGCCACGGCAACGCTTTGCTTGCACCCTCACGCTGAGTTTTGCCCGATGGGCTCGTCAAAGCAGTCCTGACCATCAGCGTTCTCCGGCTGGGTGATACCAACGACATTGGTTTTCGTTGCTGGCGGCCTGAGCCCGGCGAAAAGCATATTGGTGCAGCTAAACACTCCGCATCCCCGTAAATTGCTCGGACGTGAAAGCTCACTGCCACCCAGCATCACGAAAACAGTTAAGAATCGAGACCTGCTTTCAAGTTGCATGAATTGAATACCGTGGTAGATGGCAGCTTTCTCGCAAGAACGAAAATGAGCCCCAAGCAGCTTCGTGCTCGCTACGCCATGCAGCCTCCACCTTGCGCAGCAAGCACTGCTCAAAGCGCTCCAATTGAAGTAGCTCGAATGAGTCATGACAAGGCCTCGTCAGCCCACACCGACGGGTTTCACCGGTTTTAAAAATTTACCCAGACCCGTGCATTTGACCTAGCAATTGTATACTGGTGGGTAGTCTGGGTTTTCAAAACTTTGCAAAATTCCACCCACCCAAGCGATCCAAGCGATCCAAGCTGGACGCCACTTCGAATCCTGCTTCAATCCCCCAAGCAGCTCTTCCCAAGCCTACCGCCTCAAGATGGGTCTCCTCGACATCGTGCAGCCCGGCGTCCTCAACGGCGAGGACGTGGTCAAGGTCTACAAGTACGCCCAGGAGCACAACTTTGCCATCCCGGCCGTCAACGTGACGTCGTCCAGCACGGCCAACGCCGCGCTGCAGGCCGCGCGCGACATCAAGTCGCCCATCATCATCCAGACGTCGAACGGCGGCGCCGCCTTCTACGCCGGCAAGGGCATCGACAACAAGGACCAGAACGGCTCGGTGCTGGGCGCCATCGCCGCCGCGTACCACGTGCGCGCCATGGCCAAGCACTACGGCGTGCCCGTGATCCTGCACTCGGACCACTGCGCCAAGAAGCTGCTGCCGTGGTTCGACGGCATGCTGAAGGCCGACGAGGAGTACTTCAAGGAGCACGGCATCCCTCTGTGGTCGTCGCACATGCTGGACCTGTCGGAGGAGCCGATGGAGGAGAACGTAGCCATCAGCAAGAAGTACTTTGAACGCATGGCCAAGCTGAACCTGATCCTGGAGGTGGAGCTGGGCATCACCGGCGGCGAGGAGGACGGCGTCGACAACAGCGACGTGGACAACGCCTCGCTGTACTCGCAGCCCGAGGACATCTTGCTGGCCTACAACGAGCTGGGCTCGGTGTCGCCGTACTTCACGATTGCCGCTGCGTTCGGCAACGTGCACGGCGTGTACAAGCCAGGCAACGTGAAGCTCCACCCGGAGATCCTGGGCGACTTCCAGAAGCACATCGCCAAGGAGAAGGCTCTGCAGGACACGAAGCCCGTGTTCTTCGTGTTCCACGGCGGCTCTGGCTCGACCGAGCAGGAGATCCAGACGGCCGTGAGCAACGGTGTGGTCAAGATGAACATCGACACGGACACGCAGTGGGCGTACTGGGACGGCCTGCGCAAGTTTTACGAGGACAAGAAGGGCTACCTGCAGGGCCAGATCGGCAACCCGGAGGGTCCCGACGCCCCGAACAAGAAGTACTACGACCCGCGCGTGTGGGTGCGCAAGTCGGAGGAGTCGATGATCGCTCGTCTGCACGAGGCGTTCCGCAACCTGAACTGCGTGAACGTGCTGTAAGCACCTCAAACTTGGTGCCGCACCCGTGGCTTCGACTACTTTTCTCTGGATGTCGACGGTGGTCTCAGATGTACTAGCAAATATACCTCTCCAAGTGACGGAGGAACCATCTCTCCATTGCAGTGCATCGTAAACGCGCAGGCTACTGTGGTGAGCATGATGAGATTCTTTCCATTTTGGTTAGCGGTTAGGATCTTTTAGAAGCGGCTCATCACGATGAGGTCTGTTAGCCTCGCACGTTCTTAGCGCTGTGGTAAACGCAGGAGGTGCTGCAGCTTGCCAAGCTGCAGCATTGTGGCGGGTCGGCGGGTTTAACACCCGCGACCCGATCTTGAAGCGACGCGATCCATTTGCACTTGGTCAAGATAACCATGGTGGAGATGGAGAAGACGCTGCTCAAGAAGCTCTGTCGTGACAACGACCTGTATGTGACGCCATCCATCAACGACAAGCTGTACCTGCACTACAAGGTTAGATCCTCCTTTTTCTTCTTCATACTCCTCTCAAACAGCTAACCTCCGTCAATTGTAGGGATTCCGCAGTATCAAGAACCTGGAAGAGTACACAGGCCTGAAGGTCTTGTGGCTAGAGGGCAACGGCCTGCCTCGTATCGAAGGGCTGGAGCACCAGACGCTACTGCGCTCGCTGTACCTGCACGAGAACCTCATTCAGAAGATCGAGGGGCTCGAGTCTCAGCTCCTACTGGACACTCTTAACCTCTCGCAAAACCAGATCTCCTGTATCGAGAATCTCGGCCACCTCAAGCAATTGACAGTGAGCGCTACGTACCTTTAATATTGTCGACTGCGTTCTCACTGTTTTCTATGCCTCCTTTAGAGCTTAGCACTAAAGTCGAACTATTTGACAAGTGCCAAGGACATTGTGCACGTTTTGGAGCTGCCGAACTTGTCGGTACTGGATATCCAGAGTAACCGCATCAACGACGTTGAGATCGTCGACATTCTGGCCCAGCTGCCCAACCTCAAAGTGCTGTATTTGCAGGGCAACGAAGTCGTTAAGCACATCAAGCAGTACCGCAAGACGTTAGTGTATCGCTGTCGTGAACTTAAGTATCTCGACGACAGACCAGTATTCGATGACGAGCGACGTCGCGTCGACGCATGGGGCAAGGCTTTGGAGACAACCAATGGCAATATAAAGGCGGCACAGGAGGCGGAGCGAGAAGAGATGGACGCGATTCGACGCGAGAAGAAGGAACGGGACGAGAAGAACTTCTTGTACTTTGAGCAGCTGATGGCGGAAGGTCGGCGTAAAAGATGCGAGGAAGAGGAGCGTAAGGAAAAGAACGAAACCCCTGAAGGTGACGGTGACTCAAGCAAAGAGGAGATTAATCCGTTCTCTGGAGAGAAAATCGTTGCGGTTCAAGACTGCGCTTTCCTCCAGCAAGAACGCGAAAAACGGTGGGAAGCAGTAGTCAACGCTCCTGATGAACACAACTTTGGTGGTGCCCCGCCGCGAACAACCAAGATGTGCACGTTCAAGATACATCGAGAGATAACAACAGAGTCATTCCAGTTGACGAACGCCGCATGGAAGTTCTGCACCAGTGCGCAACCGTGGGTGGGGCCAGCGTGTCAAAAGATCCCTTTGTTGACTCCACTTTTCGAATTTCCGAAGCAGGGGATGGCGGGATTGGCGGGGTGATCTCCTCACTAGACATTCCTAAGCACGTGGTAGCGGAACGTTCAACTTCAGGTGAGAATTCGCCACAACTTCCAGCGCTATCAGCAATTGATCTCCCTCCGCCACCGCCACATGTCAAATCGAGCGAAGTTGCATCAACAGAACCTCAAGTAATTCGACAGCAAGCCTCGCTTTCAGCTGCACAAGCCGATAGCGTCGACTTCCTTCTCCCACCTCCCCACCTGCAGTGAAGCAGACACCGGTTGACCAAGTGGCAGAAGTCCTACCACCCACACCGCCACCAAATCTCACCGATGTGAATGCACTGGACTGAAGACACGATTCGGCACGCCAATTGCTGATAGCAACCGCAAAGAAGAATAGTTGGTTACTTTTTAACACAAATCCATTTCATCAAGTTGCATTACGATAGCGCACAGTGCTGGTGGAAGTCGAATTCATAAATCCAGCGGCGGAATATCTTCTCCAGCACCTCGAATGGACAAAGCGCTTGGCCCCTGCACTCTCGGAACTCCACCTCGCGCTCATTCAAAAGCGTCTTGACTTTGAAAACAGGATTTGGCTCTCCATCTTCCAGGCACTCGTACAACACAAAGCCAATATTCGCAGCAAACGGCGACAACGCAGAGCTCTTGAATTTTCTCTGCACCGCGAGATCCAATGGGGTCTCAGCACGAAAGTGGCCTTCAACGTCGCTAGCAAGCCGGTCAAAGTAGCTCACGTTCAGCAGCGACGCCAAGGGCAGAATCGTCTCCGCATGAGCAAAGCGAAAATATCCTTCGACATCGCTCTTGCCATCTACACGCTGCTTCATAGTGCGGAAGATATCCTGCAGAAGCGGAGCCGCAATCTCGTAAGACAGCGCGTGGCCGTGACTTTTCCTGTAGAAATGCTTGAGATCCTGGAAGTAGTCCATGGACAGCAGCATCTCGTCGTCAAAGAGTGCGCACCACTGGTCGAAAATGCCGTATACAGCGACGTCAAAGGCGCAACCAGTATAGGCCGCCTCCATATCCTTCTGCGTCGCACCTCGAAAACTTGACAGCTTCCGGAATGCCTTTAAGTTCTTCTTCATCTGCTTGCTATTCCGATACGTCTTGTGTTCGATCGTCGCCGTCTTATTTTGTTCAATCTGCGCCGCAAATGCCGGGCAGTTGTCAAAGAACCGCAGCACTTGGTCGTTGCCAATGGGGTCGCTGTGGTAGAACACTGGCTGCAGTCCGTCAAAGAACCCGAAGGCGAAGGCCTCGGCGCTCTGCAATGTGCGGAGCTTCCATGTGTGCTCAAACACAAACTTGTTGGCGTCGAAACTCACAGGAAACGGCGACAGTCGAGCGTGCAGTCTCCTGCCAATGGCCATGAGCTCCTGCACGCCAGGCCCCGCCAACCAGGCCTCGGTCTCTGCAGAGTAAGGATTAGTCCAGTTCCTGATCCACTCTGGGGCTATCGCTGCTCTCTCTTGGACTGCCAGCAGTCTCGAGTGAGTGTCGCTAATCCGCGTAATGTGCTTCATCGTGGGGTTCCTGGTACCGTGGCGAATAGCGAAGTTGAGTTGAACCGGACGGCAGTACGCTGGGATTTCTTGTCTGTCTGACTCTGGCGGAGGCTCGTACAGCGTCTTCGTGGACATGTGCTTGCGTAGCACCTCTCGGTCATCACCAACAGCGCAGACAACAGCAAACAGCGACGCCACAAGCAGCAGAAGCACCATCTTCATCGTAATGATTCAAGATCCGTTTTAATGGCACTCAGATAAGTACGACAATGAAAGCGTTCAACACCTTTGCGCGTCTGCAGGAGGGAGTCTACCGCTTCTCTCGAGGCGGCAATTCGCGCAAAACCTCCGGACCGAACGTGACTATCGTGGGTGGCGTGCATGGCAACGAACGCATTGGCGTCGAGGTGCTGGACACGCTCCGTCTCGCCCTGCTGAACGCTACGCCGCTATCCGTGGCCGACAGTCTGTTCCCATTGATCTCCAGCGGCTCCGTGACGCTCGTGTACGGCAACCCGAGAGCGCAGCGCATCGGCAAGAGAGGCAGCGAGCCCCACGCTGATCTGAACCGCTGCTTCCCTCAAGACCTGCGCTCCAAAGAGGTGCCGACTGGGACGACCTATGAGCAGCAACGCGCGAAGGAGTTGGCAACTCTGTTCGCAGAGAGCGACTTGCTGCTGGACTTGCACTCGACCAACAAACCATCGCCGCCGTTTGTGAGACTGTCGGGGCACCAGACAGTGCCGCCCAAGCTGTGGACGATCTCGGGTCGCCTGCCAACGAAGATGCTGCTGCTTGACCCCAAGCACCTCATCGCAGACGGAAACGTGGCGTTGACGGACGAGTTTGTCGGGGTACATGGAGGCATGGGGGTGTGTTATGAGAGTGGTGTGGCCAGCGATCTATCGCAGAACAAAATCGACAGCATCACGCGCAGTGTGCTGCAAATGCTGCGTGTTGACATGCAGTCGATCGAGTTCACAAACGCCTCGGGGCAGACGAGAACGAGTGAAAGTGTCGAAGGTGAGGAAGTAGCGGCAGAGAATACTGCACGCGACGTGTACGAGGTCACAGAGGTGTTCAAGCTGACCAGCGACGGTTTCCGTTGGGCGGATGGAGTTGGAGAAGAGAACTTCCAGCGGATTCAAGCAGACCAACCGATTGGCTTCGTCGGCGGTAAACCGTTTAAGGTCGGCTACGACTCGCTCATTGTATTTCCGAAAATCCCGTCGCTCTGGAAAGTAGATGCGTAAGTATTCCACGTGCTCGAATGCTCTAATCACTGTTAACTTAATATTTTTGTTCGTGTGTAGGCCTCTTGGGTGGCTCACGCGGCGTAAATGAGCATGAACTAGCATTAGTATGTTGAAATTTCTCCGCAAGAACGTTCCAAAGGAGGCTTACCAATCAGGGGCGAGTTTGAAGAGTTAGGCAAGTATCAGCGACGCCACGTGAATCTAATCGTAAGTTGCCCAATCATCTGCTGCGCCACTGTCGACCACTTTTCAAGCTTCGCCATCGCCTTCCCTGACTCGAGTTGCTTCCTGGCCATCTCGTAGCCGCTCTTGATACTGTCCGCCAAACCGCATACGTACAAGCCAGCACCAGCATTATAAGCGATCGTAACGCCGATAGGAGAATCACTTGCTGCACCACCGCCTCCCTGTAGCTCCTTGACAGTTACAGACGGCACTCCAATCTCTTCAGGACACAGTTCATAACGCTTAAGCGCAATCTCCTCGTCTTGGCGAATTTCAACAATTTGTGCTGGTCCCATCGAGTTCAACTCGTCCAACCCAGCACAATGTACCACCAGTCCGTGCTCCACTCCCAGCTTCAGTAAAGCTTCACCGAAAATGTCCAGCAATTCAGGTTTGTAGACACCGATAACAACGCGGTTCCAGCCCTTAGGAAGAAGCAATCGACCGACACAATTAAACACGGTGTATACCAAGAGCCTTGCGCACAACATCCACGTGGCCCTGTATCGGATGGGAGTACGGCCCGTTGATCTGTGCGTACTCAAGACAAGGCATCCCTCTGCTGCGGATCAAGCATAGGCACCCCCAGCTTCTATAATATGTCTGCAGATCCAGACTTGCTCGATATTGATCTATTGCCGCGTTTGGCACACCGAAGCACCGCAAGAAACGGCAACAATTGCCGCAGCTGTCAAAAGTTCAATGTGTTCGCTCCATCACCTCCAGTGCCCACAATATCAAGAACAGGTTGTCCAAGCTGCTCGGAATGGGACACAGCAACGGCTTGTGAACAAATGTACGAGGCAAAAGCAGCAATCTCAGTGGCTGTCTCGCCCTTGGCTGCAAGTAGTGCCAGCAACGCACCCACCACTACAGGGTTCTTCGCACCTTCCGATGCAATATATCGTATCGTGAGCATAGCTTCCGGCCCCGTTAGATCCTCGCGAGCCACCAGCTTCTTCAGTACGGTGTTAACAGGGCTACTCATCTTTCCTAGTACTGATATCACTGATGGTTTTTGACACGTAATAAGAGTATTTTGGTGTTGTCTACTCACATTTATTTCTTGCCATT
>JAAVTG010000504.1:0-34217 GCA_011947345.1 Phytophthora quininea
AACCCTAAACCCTAAACCCTAAACCTAAACCCTAAACCCTAAACCCTAAACCCTAAACCCTAAACCCTAAACCCTAAACCCTAAACCCTAAACCCTAAACCCTAAACCCTAAACCCTAAACCCTAAACCCTAAACCCTAAACCCTAAACCCTAAACCCTAAACCCTAAACCCTAAACCCTAAACCCTAAACCCTAAACCCTAAACCCTAAACCCTAAACCCTAAACCCTAAACCCTAAACCCTACAACACTCAAACCCTACAACACTCAAACCCTACAACACTCACACTCTACACACACTCACACTCTACACACACTCACACTCTACACACACTTATTCTCATACTCTAAAATTCTCACATTCTAATACACTTTTTTCAAACCAACCTTTCACCTTACTTTTCACAACAAATCCTTACCCATTTCACATCTTACAAATTTACTTTATCCCTTTCCTCATTCAACCATTTTACATTTTTCTCCATTCTACTACACTTTCCTTTTCATTACTTCATACCATCCACATATTCAAATCCAATCCATTCTTCAACAAACTAACACTATATACAATTTCCATCTACCAAACAAACCTAAACAAAACACACCCATTTTATCTTTCATCAACCATTTCACTCCTAACAATACTTCTTCAAACTATTTTTACTTCTAGCTCAAACCAGCCAACCCTTTTCTCCACTTCTCTCTCCTCATCACAAACTTCCTATTTATTATTCTACTCCTCCTCGCCTTTCTCTACTTCTGAATCCGATACTCGATGCAAAATCACCCAAAAATGGCGCGCAACTGCATTACTACTGCTTCTGACCCGGTTTCACGCTCTTGCCCCGTCCTCCAGCAAGCCTCTTCTCGTGTCGTATCTGCGCTGGCACGACTTGCCACGCCTCCAGGACGCAAGGGAAGGCGCTCAGAGTCTGCATACGGTTCGTGAGGACGCCTGGCATAGTCGGCAAGCTTAACTCGCCGGCACCGAGGTCGTTCCAAGACTAGTTGGCGGTGTTTCGTGTGTTATTTTGTGTTTGACGGCTGTAATTCACTTGGTTACGGCTGTAAATAGTGTGTATTCGGATAATACCGTTTTTAGTCAGTGCCTGGCTTGGGCGAGCAATATAATCTTATTCGTTGAATATTATAACGTGACTACCCGGGTTTTCGGTGCCGACAGGAGCTCTCTGTCGTTATTTCTCCGTATTGTCTTCCTATTGGGTAGTTCACATGTCTCTGGCACACGGTAGTGCCACTAACGTATTCATCGTACTCGAGAACGTATTTTGTCACGTTTTCGCTACTGGCTGCTGCGTATTTGTGCTGTTCCTTCTGGTGCTTTTTATTGGGCGATACGCCTGTCTATGTCCTCAAATAATACCACCATCATGTTCGCTGTACGTAAAAACGTACTTCCCAAAACTTTAGCGTCAAGTAACCTATTATAACATCAATAATCCGTAAAGGTCTGTGATTGGCTGTTGACGCCTGTCTCTGACACACCAACATAGTACCATCTTTTTCACAGTGATTGAAAACGTAGGTTTCACAACTTGTTGCTCCTTATTCTTATAATTGGCTTCGTAATGCACAAATAATCAATACTAGGAGATGCGCCTGTTTTTGTCCAAAATAAGAAGTACCATCTTTTTCTCCATATGTTTTAACATAATTTACCAGATTTTCATGAGCACCCATCTCATATTGACTGCGTAGTGAACATATCTCTCTGATTGGTTGGAGGGCCTGTCTATACTCCACCATATGTCACAAATCCTGTCATTCGCAGTGATACCAATTTTTAGGTTCATATGACTTGAATTGACTATGGTATCGCATCAACCTTGTCTGCCACGTTTGTATCGGGTTTATATAGGCGCTGGTCACCCTGTTCACCTCATGCCACAGTTGTACCGGAAACAAATAGCAAAGCGTCACCCACTGCCTATCTCGGGTGGGTGTGGCATGTCCGGGTATTAATTGTACCAGAGGGTGACCCTTTCAGTTCCCATAACCTTTTTCCACGGTTCATTCTTTACCATAATTTCTTGAACTATTCGACAGACATTTTCTCGTTCCCATACACACGCATACTATACAACACGCGTATTCTACATACATTTTCCATCCACAGTACACTTCCCAACCTCCAATTGCACTCGACATACTCAAATATTTATTCTCTTTGTGTTCTTAGTCGAGTCCAACCAGCATGTTCACCTTACGTCGCAGTCTCCTAGTTTTCATCCCAAACGGGATAAGCAGCCGTAATTACCCTTACTGATCGTTGACTGCTTGGCAGGCCTGTCTCTATCACCTCGCAGTGTCACCATCGTGTTCCTCATTTACAAAAACGTGATTCCCCAAGTTTTTAGTCGAAGCAGGTGTGTGCCACCGTAGATAACTTCGCTACTCGCCGATTGGCTGATGGGCCTGTCTATGTCATCTCAGACAATCAACATCGTGTTCTCCACATATGAAAACGTAGTCTCCCAAGTTTTCATCCCAATCCGGTAATTACGGCCATAGCTATCCTTCCCGATCGCTGATTGGGTGATGGGCCTGTCTATGTCTTTTCACACTATCACCATCTTCTTCCCCGTATATGAAAGCGTAGTCCCCCAAGTTTTCAGCCTAAACCGGTATGCACAGCCATAGTTATCCTTCCTGATCGCTGATTGGCGGATGCGCCTGTTTCTGTTCGCTCAGAGTATCACCATCATGTTCCCCGTATAGGAAAACATATTTCCCCAAGTTTTCAGCTCAACCGGTGGAATACAGCCGTTGTTTTCGTTGCTGATCGCTGATTGGCGGATGCGCCTGTTTCTGCTCCCTCAGAGCATCACCATCATGTTCGCCTTACTGAAAAACCCAGCTACACTTAGTTTCATTATGCTGTGATCAGTATTACCGTCCGTATAGTCTGATAACCTAAAATAGTGTATCGAGTCGTACTAATTTGGGCGCTAAAAAGCAGCGCGCTACAGGAATAAACAGCAGCAAAATCCCAAAATAGAGCCCATAACGCGACGTCATTTTAGTGCGATACATATGTAGCGCCGACCATATATATATAGAACGCCTCTACTACAACAATCAAACCCTACAACACTCACGCTCTACACACACTCACACTCTACACACACTCACACTCTACACACACTCACACTCTACACACACTCACACACTTCAACACTCAAACCCTACACACACTCACACTCTACACACACTCACACTCTACGCACACTCATACTCTACACATACTCATACTCACACTCTACACATACTTACACTCTACAATATTCACACTCTATACACACTCTTACTTTACCCACACTTATTCTTTTACTCTAAAATCCTCACATTCTATCAAACACATTATTTTCAAATATTTCTCCTTACTTTTCACAACATATCTTTACTCATTTCACATCTTACAAATTTACTTTATCCCTTTCCTCATCCAACCATTTTACATTTTTCTCCATTCTACTACACTTTCCTTTTCATTACTTCATACCATCCACATATTCAAATCCAATCCATTCTTCAACAAACTAACACTATATACAATTTCCGTCTACCAAACAAACCTAAACAAAACACACCCATTTTATCTTTCATCAACCATTTCACTCCTAACAATACTTCTTCAAACTAGTTTTACTTCTAGCTCAAACCAGCCAACCCTTTTCTCCACTTCTCTCTCCTCATCACAAACTTCCTATTTATTATTCTACTCCTCCTCGCCTTTCTCTACTTCTGAATCCGATACTCGATGCAAAATCACCCAAAATGGCGCGCAACTGCATTACTACTGCTTCTGACCCGGTTTCACGCTCTTGCCCCGTCCTCCAGCAAGCCTCTTCTCGTGTCGTATCTGCGCTGGCACGACTTGCCACGCCTCCAGGACGCAAGGGAAGGCGCTCAGAGTCTGCATACGGTTCGTGAGGACGCCTGGCATAGTCGGCAAGCTTAACTCGCCGGCACCGAGGTCGTTCCAAGACTAGTTGGCGGTGTTTCGTGTGTTATTTTGTGTTTGACGGCTGTAATTCACTTGGTTACGGCTGTAAATAGTGTGTATTCGGATAATACCGTTTTTAGTCAGTGCCTGGCTTGGGCGAGCAATATAATCTTATTCGTTGAATATTATAACGTGACTACCCGGGTTTTCGGTGCCGACAGGAGCTCTCTGTCGTTATTTCTCCGTATTGTCTTCCTATTGGGTAGTTCACATGTCTCTGGCACACGGTAGTGCCACTAACGTATTCATCGTACTCGAGAACGTATTTTGTCACGTTTTCGCTACTGGCTGCTGCGTATTTGTGCTGTTCCTTCTGGTGCTTTTTTATTGGGCGATACGCCTGTCTATGTCCTCAAATAATACCACCATCATGTTCGCTGTACGTAAAAACGTACTTCCCCAAAACTTTAGCGTCAAGTAACCTATTATAACATCAATAATCCGTAAAGGTCTGTGATTGGCTGTTGACGCCTGTCTCTGACACACCAACATAGTACCATCTTTTTCACAGTGATTGAAAACGTAGGTTTCACAACTTGTTGCTCCTTATTCTTATAATTGGCTTCGTAATGCACAAATAATCGATACTAGGAGATGCGCCTGTTTTTGTCCAAAATAAGAAGTACCATCTTTTTCTCCATATGTTTTAACATAATTTACCAGATTTTCATGAGCACCCATCTCATATTGACTGCGTAGTGAACATATCTCTCTGATTGGTTGGAGGGCCTGTCTATACTTCACCATATGTCACAAATCCTGTCATTCGCAGTGATACCAATTTTTAGGTTCATATGACTTGAATTGACTATGGTATCGCATTAACCTTGTCTGCCACGTTTGTATCGGGTTTATATAGGCGCTGGTCACCCTGTTCACCTCATGCCACAGTTGTACCGGAAACAAATAGCAAAGCGTCACCCACTGCCTATCTCGGGTGGGTGTGGCATGTCCGGGTATTAATTGTACCAGAGGGTGACCCTTTCAGTTCCCTCAAACCCTATAACACTCAAACCCTATAACACTCAAACCCTACAACACTCACACTCTACAACACTCACACTCTACAACACTCACACTCTACACACACTCACACTCTACACACACTCACACTCTACACACACTCACACTCTACACACATTACAACACTTTACACACTCTACTTATACTCCTACTCTACACACACTCACACTCCACATACACTTCTATTCACCACAAACATCCATACTCTACATACACTCATACACACAAACATCCATATTTTTTCTTCAATTTTCTATTACTCAAATTTTCTCTATTCCTTCCTCAACTCCATTTTTTCTCCTCTTTCACACTCTTTTTACACATTTATACTTTACACCCATTTTTCTCTACATACTCCTTCTTTAAACCTTCCTATTTCACATACCCATACTTCTCTATACAATATCCTCATATCTACTCTTACACACCTCATACACTTACACTTATATATACTCTTACACTACTATATACTATCCATACTATCCACCTACTTCTTCTTCTCATTACTAACTAACTAACTAACTCTCTATCAATTCATTCAAATCACCTTTCCTATCAATCCCAATCCATCTCATTATAATCAACTATTATCATTCCTTCCTTTTTCTTTCACTCCCATCCTATCTTTCTCATTTACCTATCACCAAACCATACTATTTACACTTTCATTTTACTCAAACCATTTACTACTAACACTCAAACACTAACACATCCATACACAATAACACTCATTCTCTGCATATATTCCCACTCTGCACACTCATACTCTACACCTACTCATACTCTACATAAACTTACACTCACTCACCTTCGACCTATTCCCAACAACACTCCCACGCTCATAATTATCCATAACCGTTTAACACTACCTATCATTAATCGTCGTTTCATTAACTATTCTACACGTTTTTGTCGTTCCCATGCACACATATATACATTATACAACACGCTTATTCTACACATATTCTCCCTCTACAACACACTTCCCAACCTCCAATTATACTCTGCATACACGTACTATACAAACATTCAAACCTACACACGCACATTCATTTGCTACGCATATTCCGACCTTACACACCATTTGTCTTATAATCACATACTCAAATACTTATTCTCTTTGTGTTCTTAGTTGAGTCCCGCCAGCATGTTCACCTTGCGTCGAAACATATCAATTCACTGTGTTGATTAAGTCGGGCGTACGATGCCTCCAATGGCTTTTGTGAACGCTCATTGGCCGATGCATCTGCTTCTGTCACTTCAAACTATCGCCATCTTGTTCCCCGCGTATGAAAACGTAATCTCCCAAGTTTTCAGCTTAAACGGGTGTGTGCATCCGTAGTTATCGATCCTGGTCGCTGATTGGCTAGTGGGTCCGTCTATGTCACTTCAGACTATCACCATCCTTTTCCCCGTACATGAAAGCGTAGTCCCCTAAGTTTTTAGCCTAAACCGGTATGTACAGCCGCAGCAATCGTTACTGATCGCTGATTGGATGATGGGCCTGTCTGTGTCACTTCAGACTGTCACCATCATGTTCCCCGTATATGAAAACATATTTCTCCGAGTTTTCAGCTCAACCGGTGGAGTACAGCCGTAGTTTTCGCTGCTGATCGCTGATTGGCGGATGCGCCTGTTTCTGCTCCCTCAGAGCATCACCATCATGTTCGCCTTACTGAAAAATCCAGCTACACTTAGTTTCATTATGCTGTGATCAGTATTACCGTCGGTATAGTCTGATAACCTAAAATAGTGTATCGAGTAGTACTAATTTGGGCGCTATAAAGCAGCGCGCTACAGGAATAAAAAGCAGCAAAATCCCAAAATAGAGCCCATAACGCGACGTCATTTTAGTGCGATACATATGTAGCGCCGACCATATATATATAGACTATTCTACATACGTTTTTGTCGTTCCCATACACACACATATATATTATACAACACGCTTATTCTACACATATTCTCCCTCTACAACACACTTCCCTGTCAACAATCGACTTGTGCCCTGAGTTATGGCGCTAGGCACGATGGATACCACAGACCCCGAAGTGCAAGGTAGATGCGCTAAGAGCATCTGTAGAAGTGCTTAGCTAAACTACAATGTCAGTCCAAGTTTTTCTCCGAATCTCTCAGGTTAACAGCCGCAAGTCTCTAGGGCATCGAGATGTCGTCGCATAGCTCCCACGAGGAAGAAGAGATCGACCGTGAACCCGAGCTGGTCCTCCACGAAGACGGGGAAGATGTAGAGTACGGGGAAGAGGCGCCAGCTGACCTTACTTCCCAACCAACACCAACTCTCCAAGCTGTCCCCAAGGTCGACCTTAAGCTCATCACGATAGAATCTTTCACGGGGAAGTCCGTGATGGACACTTTGATGCGGGCGCGCACGAGTGGTTCGAGCGACTCCAAGCGCAAATCGAGGACGCAGAGAATCTGAACGGACGCACGTGGCCCGAACCGCTGAAATGCAGTGTGCTAACCAGTCGTCTTATTGGAGCGGCAGGGACCTGGCGTATCAGGAACCGCAGCACGCTACCCAAGAACTCCTTCCGTGATTTGGGTCGCGCATTCCTTCTCAAGTTCCGAAGTCGTCTCTCAGTACAACGCCTATCAATCCTCCTAGCGGGCGCTGCTAAATTGCCCCAGGAATCGTATGACGAGTATGCTCACCGCCTGTCACAAATTGCTACTGGCTTGAATCAAGGACATGTAAGCAACTATACTGAGCAACAAGCTCTCAGTACATTCGTGAACTTGGCCTATCCCCGTTACCGCGACACCCTCCTTGCTCAAGTCAACGTGGAGGCCGACGACGCCTCTGAAGAGTTCGAGACTGCCATCAACCTACTGAGTCGATTGGCAGGTAATGATGGACGCATGAAGAAGCGGCACTACGACACGGCCTCTGGGCCTCGCGCTGGATCAGCCAATGCCGGCGTCGTGAGCGACCACAAGAAGCCACGATGGGACTTCAGCAACGCTTTGTGCAGGACCTGCAATCAGCGAGGACATACGACAAACTATCATGATCGATTCGTCGCTCTGCAGCAACGTGTACAGCCTGAGCGATCTGTGACTGGCAAGGCAGCGGCTGCTGCGCAACCTTCAGACGATCAATGAGGAGGCGGGGTGTATACGAACACCGAGAACAAAACGTACAACCCTGGAATCCCGGCTTCGGCACCGATCATTGACTCAGGCGCATCGTATCACATAACTGGAGATCGAACAATGTTGATGAACGTGAAGCCGTGTGACGAACATCATGTCGAATTCGCTGACGGGCGCTCTGTGATTGGCAACGAAGCTGGTAAATTGCAAGTCGGAACAGACAATCACGTGCTGCATGACGTGGTGTATGTACCGACACTGTTGCAACCGCTGCTTTCCGTCTCCGAACTAACCAAGGCGGGGTACAAATGTGATTTCACTGGCTCAGAATGTGTCGTGTATGGCAAACCGATATTTTGTGGTCGTCTCCGGCATGGCGTATATGCCGTTCCTCATCATCAGCCCGGATTTGCTGCCGCCGCTGGTGGAGCAGGGTCAACCATTGCAAAGAATTCGCTCGAGGATTGGCATCGCCGGCTGGGGCACCTCCATTACCAAGCTATCCTTGACCTCGAACGCAGTCGTACGGTGCGCAACATGCGCATCGATGGCCCAAAGAAGCTGTCGATGTTTCCTTGTGAAATCTGCGCCATGGGGAAGGCGCACAGTCGAGCAGCGCCAAGATCCAGCCAGCGATCGCAAGGGGAAAAGACACAGTCTGCCACGCTGACTTAGCTGGGCCATTTCAGCGCAGCATTCACGGGCATCGATACTACATGGCTGTCAAATGAATGGGGTTTACGCACGTCTATTTCCTGAAGGAGAAGAGCAAAGCAGTGAAATTCTTCCAAGACTATCTCAAAATCATTAAAAACCGATCAGGCGATGACCGTGTAAAAATCCTCCGCACAGACAACGGTGGTGAGTTTGCAAGTGCAGCTTTCGACAAACTATGCTCCGATGCTGGGGTTGAGCGTCAATACTCTGAACCGGACGTCCATTACCAAAATGGTGTAGCGGAGCGTACGAATCGGACTCTCGCTGATGTTGCCCGCTGCCTCCTGCTACAAGCAACCGTCCCCCATAATCTTTGGGAGTATGCGATACGAGCTGCTGCATTCATGAGAAATCGCGTCTTGTCAAAGAGTGACCCAACGGCAACACCATACGCCAAGTATTTTGGATCTCAACCTGACCTCGGAGACCTGCATGCCTTCGGTGAGTCTGCAGTTGTCCTACTGAAGCCAAGTCAACGAAGCACGAAGTTCAAATTTCGTCCAAATGGACAGCGCGGAATTTTGTTGGCCATGATCACGAGCGCAAGGGTCACTATGTCTACATTCGTGAAGGTGGCGCTCGTGTTATCCACAGCTGCGACGTCACTTTCCTCGGTCTACAGGCCAAAACTCCGACGACCAGCTCGCAAATCGACCCTTTACCAACACTAGGTTCGATTCAGAGCGATGATACTAGTTCATTTTCACTGCCGGGTGCACAGATTTCCGAGCATGCACGTAGTGAAGACGAGACTCGCGACCCGATGCGGGGAAGTTCTGGCGATGCTGAAAATCTACGACCCACTGAACCAAGCTTAACAAGCCGAAGACGTTCACAGCGCATCGCACAGCGCAACATCGGTGCCGCGTTTTTCGTTCTGGGTGAAATTATTGAAGAACCTCTCACTGTTGAGGAGGCCAAACAATCTCCTCATTGGAATTTGTGGAAAAAGGCAATAGAGGACGAGATCGAGGCGCTCCGTGCCAACGGGACATTCACTTTGGTGACTCCCCAGCCGACGCCCATGTTATCGGATCCATGATAAACTTTCGCCTAAAGCGCCATGCAGACGGCTCCATTGCACGAGCACGAGCCCGTGTCTGCGCGCAAGGCTGTGGCCAAATTTACCTGGTCGACTATGTTGATACTTACGCTCCTGTGGTTAAACTAACGTCTATTCGAGTTTTTCTGGCGGAGTGCAACCATAGGGGCTGGCGCGTGCGGCAAGGAGACGTGCCGACAGCGTATGTCAAAGCTGGACTAAGTGAGACGATTTACGTAAGGCAGCCTAAAGGATTCGAAGAAGGTGCTCCTGGTCAAGTTTGGCTGCTCGGCAAAGCACTGTATGGGCTCAAGCAGGCTGGAAGAGAATGGAACGCGGAGCTGGATGCCTTCTTGAGAGAGCTTGGTTTCGTGCCGACCATCGCAGATCCGTGCGTTTATACGAATCCCGACAAAATGCTAATTGTACTTGTCTACGTAGATGATATTCTCATTGGGTATGAGAACACCAAGGACATGAAGGAGCTGATGGCGTCACTCCACAATAAATACGACATCAAGGACCTCGGGGAACTGTCGTGGTTCCTTGGAATGCGAATCAATCGTGACATGGAAAACGGAGTGATGACAATCGATCAAGAGCAGTACGCGACGGAAATGTGCCATCGGTTCGCAATGGAAGAGTGTCGACCGGCGAAAACGCCGATGGATCAAGGTGCCATTCTGTACAAAGCTGCAGCAGACGACGAGCTGGCGCTTCACATGCCATACCGGCAGGCTGTGGGGGCTCTATTATACTTGAGTCGAATCACAAGACCAGATATCTCCTACGCTGTAAATCAAGTATCTGCCCAGGCCAGCAATCCGAGCATCAAGCATTGGAACGCCGTGAAAAGAATTCTTCGCTACGTCTCGGCAACTCGTGCAACTGCGCTACAATTCAGGCGAGATTTGGCGGCGCCCGCACTACGGCTGTTTACAGACGCTGACTGGGCAAACAATATTGAGGGCAGGAAGTCCGTGTCCGGCGTGCTTCTTCAGGCTCGAAGTTGCGCCGTGCATTGGGAATGCAAACGACAACGTCACACTGCCAAATCGTCGACGGTCGCCGAATTCATTGCTGCTGATTCAGGTCTCGAAGATTTGCGATGGGTAGTGCTCTTCATGAAGGAATTAACTGGCGTGGCAATCGTGGAGATCCCGATGATGATCGACAACACCTCAACAATTGCTCGGATCGAGAACGAAAAAGGATCTAATGCTCAAAGAGCATCGACGTCATTACCACTCAATCAAGGACGCAGCACGTGACAAAGAGGTCGTGCTTCAATATTGCCCCACTACGGACATGCTAGCAGATGGATTCACGAAGGCTCTCGGGCGAACGCGGTTTGAAGAACATTTCACTGCCATTGGACTCTTTGCTCTCACTCAGGACAACGCGTCGCGGGGAAGTGTCAACAATCGACTTGTGCCCTGAGTTATGGCGCTAGGCACGATGGATACCACAGACCCCGAAGTGCAAGGTAGATGCGCTAAGAGCATCTGTAGAAGTGCTTAGCTAAACTACAATGTCAGTCCAAGTTTTTCTCCGAATCTCTCATTCCCAACCTCCAATTATACTCTGCATACACTCGTACTATACAAACATTCAAACCTACACACGCACATTCAGTTGCTACGCATATTCCGACCTTACACACCATATTTCTCGTAATAACATACTCAAATACTTACTCTCTTTACGTTCTTAGTTGAGTCCCACCAGTATGTTCACCTTGCGTCGAAACATATCAATTCACTGTTTCAATTGAGTCGAGCGTACGATGCCTCCAATGGCTTTTGTGAACGCTCATTGGCCGATGCATCTGCTTCTGTCACTTCAAACTATCGCCATCTTGTTCCCCGCGTATGAAAACGTAATCTCCCAAGTTTTCAGCTTAAACGGGTGTGTGCATCCGTAGTTATCGATCCTGGTCGCTGATTGGCTAGTGGGTCCGTCTATGTCACTTCAGACTATCACCATCCTTTTCCCCGTACATGAAAGCGTAGTCCCCTAAGTTTTTAGCCTAAACCGGTATGTACAGCCGCAGCAATCGTTACTGATCGCTGATTGGATGATGGGCCTGTCTGTGTCACTTCAGACTGTCACCATCATGTTCCCCGTATATGAAAACATATTTCTCCGAGTTTTCAGCTCAACCGGTGGAGTACAGCCGTAGTTTTCGCTGCTGATCGCTGATTGGCGGATGCGCCTGTTTCTGCTCCCTCAGAGCATCACCATCATGTTCGCCTTACTGAAAAATCCAGCTACACTTAGTTTCATTATGCTGTGATCAGTATTACCGTCGGTATAGTCTGATAACCTAAAATAGTGTATCGAGTAGTACTAATTTGGGCGCTATAAAGCAGCGCGCTACAGGAATAAAAAGCAGCAAAATCCCAAAATAGAGCCCATAACGCGACGTCATTTTAGTGCGATACATATGTAGCGCCGACCATATATATATAGCACTTACACTCTACACATACTCACACTCTACACACACTCACACTTTACACATACACATCCTCACACTCTAACATACTCATACTTTACACACACTCATACTTTACACACACTTATACTCTACAACAATCACACTTTTTTACACTTACTCTCTATTTACACTCACACATACTTACACTCACACTTCACATACACTTCTATTTACCACAAACATCCATATTCTACATACACTCATACACACAAACATCCATAATTTTTCTTCAATTTTCTATTACTCAAATTTTCTCTATTCCTTCCTCAACTCCATTTTTTATCTTCTCACACACTCATACTTTACACTACACCCATTTATTCTCTACATACTCCTTCTTTAAACCTTCCTATTTCACATACTCATACTTCTCTATACAATATCTACATATCTACTCTTACACACCTCATACACTCACAATTATATACACTCTTACACTATTATATACTATCCATACTCTCCACATATTTCTTCTTCTCATTTTTCTACATTACTATCTAACTCTCTATCAATTCATTCAAATCACATTTCCTATCAATCCCAATCCATCTCATTATAATCAACTATTATCATTCTTTTCATTTTCTCTTACTCCCATCCTATTTTTCTCATTTACCTACCACCAAATCATACTATTTACACTTCTATTTTTACTCAAACCATATACTACTAACACTCAAACACTAACACGTCCATACACAATAACACTCATTCTCTGCATACATTCCCACTCTACACACTTCTATTCTACACAAACTTACACTCACTCACTTTCATACTATTCCCAACAACACTGTCACACACACAACTACCCATAACCTTTTTCCACGGTTCATTCTTTACCATAAGTTCTTTAAGTATTCGACAGACATTTTTTCGTTCCCATACACACGCATACTATACAACACGCTTATTCTACATACATTTTCCATCCACAGTACACTTCCCAACCTCCAATTGCACTCGACATACTCAAATATTTATTCTCTTTGTGTCCTTAGTCGAGTCCAACCAGCATGTTCACCTTACGTCGCAGCCTCCTAGTTCTCATCCCAAACGGGAGTAAGCAGCCGTAATTACCCTTACTGATCGTTGATTGGTTGACAGGCCTGTCTCTATCACTTCGCAGTGTCACCATCGTGTTCCTCATATACAAACACGTGAATCTCCAAGTTTTTAGTCGAAGCAGGTGTGTGCCACCGTAGATAACTTCGCTACTCGCTGATTGGCTGATGGGCCTGTCTATGTCATCTCAGACAATCAACATCGTGTTCTCCACAAATGAAAACGTAGTCTCTCAAGTTTTCAGCCCAACCCGGTGCGTGTAGACGTTGTTATCGTTTCTGATCGCTGATTGGATGATGGTCCTGTCTCTGTCACTTTAGACTATCACCATCTTCTTCCCCGTATACGAAAATGTAGTCTCCCAAGTTTTCAGCCCAAACGGGTGTGTACAGCCGTAGTTATCCTTCCTGATCGCTGATTGGCTGATGAGCCTGTCTCTATCACTTCAGACTATCGCCATCATGTTCCTCGTATATGAAAACATGCTTTCCCAAGTTTTCAGCTCAACCGGTGGAGTACAGCCGTAGTTTTCGCTGCTGATCGCTGATTGGCGGATGCGCCTGTTTCTGTTCGCTCAGAGTATCACCATCATGTTCGCCTTACTGAAAAACCCAGTTTCACCATCATGTTCGCCTTACTGAAAAGCCCAGTTACACTTAGTTTCATTATGCTGTGATCAGTATTACTGTCAGTATAGTCTGATAACCTAAAATAGTGTATCGAGTAGTACTAATTTGGGCGCTAAAAAGCAGCGCGCTACAGGAATAAAAAGCAGCAAAATCCCAAAATAAAGCCCATAACGCGACGTCATTTTAGTGCGATGCATATGTAGCGCCGACCATATATATATATATAGATAGATAGATAGATAGATTTTGAATGTCCAGTTTGTAAAAAGTTGTTCAAATGGCCAAAAGCTAGTCAGAAACACGCGAAACGTGATTGCATCCCGCGACCCAGTTCGCCACGTTTGAAGCGCGCTGTGAAACCAACAGGTAAGGATTTCACTACACCGGAGAGTTTGCGCAGTCTTGGCCTCTCCGTAAATCCAGAGGTACAAATATTGATATGCGCTTCATGCCAATATTGTGTTGGCCATTCAGCGACCAAGGTTCGATCACATTTGGCAAGATTGCATACATTTAGTGACGGAAGAAGTCCCCCGACAGTCGGTCAACTAGAATCCATGTTGAAAACAGTTCCTCTTTGTTCGGAACAAACCCTAGTGAAGGCGAGTCATGGCGGTAACAAGTTTATTCGCGGTCTTCCTGTGTTAGATGGCGAAAAATGTTCCAATTGCGGCTATTTGTGCTGCTGTGCTAGAACAATGCAGCGTCATCTAAAAGGACACACTATGGCTGCAGCTGAACCTGTCAAACTTCAGACTTTTTTCGAGGCCCAAGGACGCAGTTTTTGCAGTGGATTATGTTCGAGATGAGGTTTCCGTTGAGGACGGATTTGACCAAGAACTTTCAAAGTTTAACCTTTTTCTTCGCGCAAATGACTCTGTAGCAAGGGATGGAGATCTGGTTAATCCCCTGTTTCGACAACTGCAGTGGCATAAAAATTACCGAAGTATACCGAAACGAGTTGCTCCACATTAATGAAAGTGTGTCGAGTATCTACGGTATCTAGCACAGCTGCCAATATACACGCAGTGGTCACTCACTTTTCACGAAAAGTATCGGCGTCCTTAGCACAACGCCTTATTTAATTCGGCGCTACGTGTTAGCAGGAGGTCTGGAGGTTTCGAATCAGACCAAGGGATTTAGTGCTGTTCTAGACGCCACAGAGTCGTATCAACGTCACATGACACGCCTACTGTACATGGTTGCCGAGTGTAGCAAGATGGCAAAGAAGGAGCACACATTTGGACCTTCATCCCGAGCCAATGTGTTGATGATACTGTAGCGGAATTAATGCGTACATGCGATGAAGATGGTTTTGACGCAACCTCGGATCAAGTCCAGAACATTCTATTGCGAGTATTAGAGGCGCTTTTCGTGACGGAGTCAACCATTGGAGCATTGAAACCTCAAGACGATTTTGAGGCTTTTACAGTTTCTCGTTATGTAGTATGCTCCAGCATAATCGGTGGCGAATTGAGTCATCTGAAATTGCTGGAACCAAATAACATTACCAGTATTTGCGCCAGCTTAATCTATTGGGCTCGAATGTATGTAGTTGTTACAATCGCTCCGAAGGCGCCCAATGCCATCGACGAACACCTATACTATATTCGCGACAGTGTACGAACAAGTTTTAATGCGCTGCTGGAAATTATGAAGCTTGGAAAGCACCTATCGGGCCCTCGGGAAGGTCAAAACCCGATAGTACACTGGATAGACGACGAAATTACCTCGATGGTATGTAAAACAACAACGGTAACCCAAGAGAGCCTTCGGAAGATGGCGGGACTTCTTACAGAAAGCATGAAAAGTCATTGCAAAACAATTTGCTACGTGGCTTCGATGTTGAGCAAAATCAATCCCAACTCAACTCAAAACGGCTCGTCGATGATATTAATGCCAGAGCTGATGGCACTTGGTTCATGAAAAGAGCCGAAAATCAACTTGTTAGTACCCCTGAGGATTTGTTACGTTTCTTGGCTTCTACCAATTGCAGGGATAGCTTGTGGTCGAATGGGTCGTGGCACAAACAACGAGTGAAGAAATGGTTTCTTGAGTATGACGAATTCATGGATGACATGGTAATTACGATGTGTTTTATGTTTGGACAACCTGCTCGAGCATCCGAACTTGCCACGTTTCGATTACGAGATAGTAACTTGGAATTTCGATCGGTATTTTCAATTCGCAATCGCTTCTCGACCGTACAGGTATATCACAAAAGCATAAATGTCACTGGGATGTTCAAGCCAATAGCTCGCTTTGCCCCTTCCGTATTAAACTCGGAGATCATTCTGTACTGCTATTTAGTTCGACCGGTCCAAGCGTATCTTTTCGGGCAAATTTTTCCAGATCACAAAAGTTCTGCATCGCTTTACCTTGATTTCTTGTTCGTTAAGATGGGCAAGAAAATGGATGCAGAGCAAGTTCGAAGAAGTATTGCAAAGGGATTCTCAAAATTTAGCGATATGAAACTCGACGTATCCACGTATCGTCACGTTGCCGTTGCGCTGATAGATCCTCACTTTCGAGATCAGCGGATGTCCGATGATCTATATGATGAACAGGCTGGTCACAGTCAAGATACAGCATCAAAAGTATACGCAAGAGGAGACAATGACCCCTCTTGCCTGTTGCGGAACCAATTGCATAAGTTCTGGCTTGGCTCTTACGAGTGGCACAAATTTCTAGGTTTAAATTCAAAGTCCTCGCCAACGCTTCCGGTTAGACGCACAACAAATAATGAATCCCAGTCGCCACGGCATCACCATGACCACGAAGTCCAGCTGCATGCACCACCTGCGTGTAGTGCACCACTACAGCTAGCGAAGCCATATTTATTTCCACCACTATCACCTAGCGCTTTTGCTCGCGCTAAGGAGGTCATCGAGAGATTTACGAGTAACCCGATGGCATCGTTCCGGAGCGTCGAACAGGGCATTGCATTGGCGGCGCTTTCTTCATCGCCATTAAAGCATCGCCTCATTATCTTGCCCACAGGGGAGGCAAGAGCTTGCTTTATATGGCCCAGTTTTGTCTTGATGCTAGCAGCACGGACGAATCGAGAAAATATTTCATACTGTGTCAAACAAGTCGCTGATTTGGAAGCCGAGGCTTCTGTAGTAATGCGTGATCAACACGTGAAGTGTACGGGAACTCATGATAGATGTATAGCCTACTGTGCTACACGAACTGATGTTGATAAATTTTGCACAAATACCACATTGCCGGTCTCCAGATTTCACGCGGGAATGGATCCGCAAGACCAGGCAAAGGCAATTGCGAAGTGGGAATGTGGTAGCTCCGTCTGGATTGTTGCGACCAATGCTTTCGGCGTCGGGATTGATTATCCGCACGTTCGAATGGTACTTCATATAGGAAGCCCGTGGTCTATCCTCGATTATGCCCAAGAAACTGGCAGGGCGGGGAGGGACGGCCTTACCAGTCAAGCGTTGACCTTGACAAATCTGCGATACCAAAAGCATATCAGCAATGCTGTGGATCACTTGTCGGTTAGGAGCTTCACTGAAGTCACAAAATTCTTAAATGACACCAAGCAGTGCCGGAGACAGCAGCTCCAGCTGGTCCTTGATGGGGACGGCCTTCCCTGCATGGCTAACAATTTATTCGAGCCTTGTGATGTTTGTGAGAAAAGACTTACTGCGAACGCGCCATTCAAAACGATGGACAGGTTGATTCAGTAGCATTAGTGGCCAAGCGTCAAAATTCCAATGATAGAATTATTCAGGGGAGATCTGTGAGTTTCTAACGAGCTTGCCCGCGTCGTCATGTGCGGTTTGTTGGATTAATGACCGCTTACCACTTCGGAACAATCAAGCTTGTCAATGCCTTGTGAAGGCATGTTTTAAGTGCCTCTATCGCAGCCATCGCTCGAAGGAATGCCCATATAGAATGGTTTTTCAGCCGGGAACCTGCTACATCTGTGGTCTACCATGGATTGACCTCGCCGGAATTGGTCCGATGCATCAACCTGAAGTGTTTCACCAGTGTAGCTACCCCGTGAAGGGATTTGTCATTACCGCGGTCTGGGCAGCATTTCACAGAGGGATCTGTGATGGAGTTCCTAGCGAACCGAAGTTATTTTCTAAATGGTTGACGAAAAGAGCGGATTCGTAACTATTCTCTAACCTGGTTGTGTGATTTCATCAGCTTGTGAAAAAGCACGGGCTAGTACTACCACCTGCGTCATCCGTCGCGCTGGTGTGATATGGCCAATGATGGTCAAACCCGTGGATGGTGCTCTGGGTTGGTGGCAACACAGAGGAATCATACACTTGCTAATACCAGTCATTTGTCCAATTTACCCGAATCAACCGTGTCGACACAGCTGATTTATTTACACAAAAACTACCGTCAATCGTCAGCCTGTGCTGGCATAATATCCTTAAAACATTGATCGACTACATCACCTTTTCATCTTCTCCCAAGATACTGCGCCATGCGTTTTACGAACTGGTGTTCAGATGCATCCTTCGTAATCGTACTCTACGGTGGAGCAAGGCACCAGAGTTTCACTTTTGTACATTCCCAGAGTCACAAGATTCTTGAAACCTCTTGGCACAGGATCGATCAAATTTCGCAATTTATGCTGCACACTCGCAGAGCACTACTTCTGGTGTTTTGTAGGTTTACTAGGCGGTAGTCGTCGTCAACTGCTGTTTTCAGCAGAATATGTTCGGCATTTCATCCTATCCTCAGCTCCAGAATCGTTCTGCATAATACA
This sequence comes from Phytophthora quininea, assembly GCA_011947345.1. NCBI lineage: Eukaryota > Oomycota > Peronosporomycetes > Peronosporales > Peronosporaceae > Phytophthora > Phytophthora quininea. Next base: position 18,861 of record JAAVTG010000504.1, read on the forward strand.
TATCGGCTTGATCATCAGGTTTTTATCGTGTTCTACCGCATCCTGCGGCTGGGGGTATTAGAGTTGTGGCAACTTCGAACAACCACCAGCATTTGGAGTGAAAGTTAATGGATTGGTTCCAACTGAGCCGAAAAAGCGCTTCTTCCCATAGTTGCGGCTTCAAGACTGGACAAAGCTCCTTCAAAACGTGCCAGATATTGCTCATCACCCGATGGAAGACTTAGTTGCCAGAATGAACAACGCATTCATCAGACATTGCCATGAACTTCATGGGCACCACCACGTTCGGCACGCAGAAGTGGGAGGGTCCGCTCATCCTGCTCACGGGCAACGACCTGACCGCGGCCGGCTCCGGCACCTCGACAGCCAGGGAGACTGGTATTGGGAGTAAGGCACGTCCATCGACAAGCCCGTGTTCTTCCGCATGCACAAGGCCATCTTGTCCACGCTCTTGCGCTTCACCATTAAGAACATGCCGTACCGCACCTTCAGCACCGTCAACTCGCAGCAGACCACCCTCACCGGCTTGATGCTCGACTCGAGCGCCGGCAACGGTCTCGCCAAGAACACGGACGGCTTCGACCTCACCAAGAACGACCACATCACCATCACCGGCAAAAGATCTACAACCAGGACGACTGCCTGGCCATGCGTCCAACAACAACACGGCCATCAGCAGCAACATTTGCAGCAGCGGCCACGGCATCTCCATCGGCTCTCTCGGCGGCAACATCGTCGACCAGTCCATCACGGTCGAGGGGCTCACGGTCAAGGGCAACACCATCGAGAACTTGGACAACGGCATCCGCCTCAAGACCATCATCGGGCTCCAAGGTCTCGTCTCCAACATCAAGTACAACGACAACACTCTCTCCAACGTCAAGAACACCATCGTGCTGCACTCAGACTACAGCAAGTCCAAGGGCGGCTATTCGGATCCTCCCACGAGCAAGGTGACCATCCGGGCAGTGTCTGTCAACGGTCTCTTAGGCACGACCACCAACCTGTACGACATCGTGGTGAACCCCAGCGTGATGTCGGATTGGTCGTTCTCTGGCATATGGGCGGCATCCAGCAACAAGAAAGAGTTGAGCTCGTCCATCACCTTCTCCAGCGCGTGGTCGAGTTTCCAGGTTGTAGATCGTCTCTCCAGACGGGCGGTGCGGCGCTCGGCTCTCGGCGCCTGTTTGCGAAATAAAAGACTATTAATAGTATGCTTCCCAGTAGTCGCACTTGAAATAGTTTTTGTTAGCTGTTTGTGTTAACAAAATAATCAATTAATCGGGCATTAATAAATTGGCAGCTGCGGATTTTGTAAGGTTGCGTAGTTGTAGTTGCGTTGAAATGATTTGATTAACTTGTTAGCGAATTCCCTCGTCTGGAAGGTGTAGCTTAGATAATCTATCTAATCAAGAATCCACTCGCATAATTCATCTAAACTCGCGGGAACCTAATACTCTGCGGCCGTGCTAGAGGAATGTCCTTCGGGGAACAAACCCCAATTGCCGACCAGTTCTGCAATTGCGGAGCAATCGCAATGGAGATCCGCCGCATACTGGTAAACGAATAGGTAGCGTGTCTTATAGCAGATTAGCGATGCTTAGCATTCCTGCCTCCGCCTCACGGAATTGAATGCCATTTTGCAATCTCCACGTGGCACGGACAACAACAGCAGTCTGCACTTTCCAAAACAGCAGCAATTATTTTTGTTTCTCTCCACCTTGTGCGGATATATTGTAGCTTTGGAAAAAGCAACGGCCTCCAGCTTTGAGATGGTCGGAAGATTGATGGCCACGGAGCCAACGTTTGCCTCCCCAATTGTTCTAAGGCTGGGCGCGTATAAAAGCAATGCTCAACGCTTGGCACGTAGGACAAACACACTGTTGAATGTTTAGACCCAGCGATCTTAGGAAGTAAGGCCACGAGCACACAGTCAAAGCACCAAAATACAGATGCAGCATTACGTCATGAATCACAGGTAGGAGGAACCCACGAAGCATGCCTGACGGCCAGTACTATACAGCCTCTATCAAATTAATCGTTTGCAGTATGGCCACCAGTACTACGAAAAACTGGTGATGACTGCATCGTAATGCTTCTCGCTGCTCTTGGTGCATTGATTGCCACAAACGATGTGGGATCTTCTTGATATATGCTCGGACCAAGAGCATTCTGACACCTCGGCACCGAGATAGCAATGTCTAGGGTACTGGGGTCGTCGGCACGCCGAAAACGCGGCCGCGAGTCGCCAGCCGCCGCCGCCAGCGCGACTTCCACCTCCAGCACGTTCACCACGACATGTCCAGCCGGGCAAGGCCCTCTACGACGTGCAGGCGTCGTCGGCACGCCGAAAACGCGGCCGCGAGTTGCCAGCCGCCGCCGCCAGCGCGACCCCCACCTCCAGCACGTCCACCACGCTATGGCCAGCCGCAAAATGAGCCTGGCGACGTGCTAGCGCAACTATTGCGTGGCTTCGGTCACGGCGCGCTGGCTGGCCGACAGAACGGGGAAACGAGGGGGTCTTGGGGCCTTGGGGCGTCGCGTGCGGCTTGGTTCTTCGAGGCTGCTGTGGTGGCGACGATGGTCTCAACTGAGCAATGTGCTATATAAACGTCTTTAGAGCAATTAGGCGGATTTTAGCCAATAGAGGGGAGGTGCCTCCACCGGATCACAGTGCTGCCTCCACCGGATCACAGTGCTGCCTCCACCGATTCCATGTAAAAAATGGCCGCCAACTGTAGTTTTGCCTCCATTGCCTCCATCGGTTTGCACTGCAGATCACGTATCATGTATGCAGTACACATACACATACACATAAACATACACATATACATACACATACTCACACTCTACACATATTCACACTCTACACGCACTTACATTCTATTTACGCTTACTCTCTATTCTTTACACTCACTCTCTACTTACATTCAGCGACCCCCTGGATGGACAACATCACCATATTTTCGCCACAGATGTTGGGAATCAGCTGCGAAGATGCCTGAAACACATCCTGAAGAGGTCAAATCCGCGGTCCTGTTTGTGGAAAGTGGTCAAAAAGACTTCTTAAAATTTGCCAAAGGAGATGAGGACTTTGGGATTGATGCTAGCATCGACTACAGCTGCATGTTCAATGCCTTGAACATTACTGCTCATGTTGTTGGGCGTCCCGGACTGATTTCCGAGGCAGTTGTGGAGATTTTTCTCGCCGAAGAGCTCCAGAAGGACAATGACCTGACTGAGGGGTATAATTGGAAGCAATTTGCTGGGCTGTCGCCAAGACTCCGTGCTACTTGCTGTGACTTGGTCATCAATCAGCTGAAGAAAACCTTGGTGGCACTGTTTGTGCTCCAGGTTCAGGACGGTGGAAACAGCGTATCGGTTTCGACGAAGACAAGGAAGGCAATATCAAATAGGAGAGCGTCTGCGAGCTGACGTGGAATACATTTTATTCGTTACACATCGTTTATGGGTGTTCAAGCCGCGCGAGGGAGTGTCCGTGCAGTGTCTGAGGAAGATTTCCGTAGGTTTTATTCTTTGGACAATAAATAACCTTCCTACCAAGTTGGTGTTTTATTTGACTTCTGTTGAGTAACTCGTAACATTTCCCTCAATTTCTGGAATAATGGCTTTGGTAGTGCCTTAGTCAAAATGTCACCACATATTTCACTTGTGCTGCAGTAGGTAATTGTGAACTCCTTTCGAAACACTCTCTCCTGTGAGACGAGGTGGTGAGCCTTTTTCGTCCAGAGTATAGCGGCCCAAAGTTAAAGTACTCCTTAATATAACCGCCCAGTCCCTGAAATCAAGGATCAGGTAGTACAATCAAGAATTGGCGTGTACCCAGTGAATCCCTCTTGGTTAGATTGACCTCGAGGCACCGTCCACCGTGCAGTTCTGAAGTTCAAGTGTATTGGTTCTTGTTACTCCGACTTGGTCCTTGGTCCTTGATCCAGAGCCACACCCACAACCAGGAATAATCAACGATATCCTTGATTCAGGTGCCAATTCAACGATCAGGAGTCCGCGCGCAGTCCACACAACCGGAAAAGCCAGCAATATAATATAAACAGAGTCCACAAACGACACGTTATACAGAGCCCTTGTTATTTGTCTTAGCCGAGGACTTGGGCTAATCACCGGTGTCAAATGGGCTTCAGGTCCTGGATAACCGGATGATCCGAGACGCCCACAACGTACGCGCACCACTCTCTTTGAGAGAAATCCACAATCGATACCACAGCTTTGTCCAACGCTTCACCTCCACAGTCTTCTGTCACGAAACGAGGGGTCGACTCTGGCCCAGACGCCCTTGAACGCAGAATATGAAATGGGTCAAGGAGCAAGCCTTGCCCAACTAACACACGGAATAAGCGGGGCTTGAACCTGAGCGAGCACGCCCAGAACCCCAACCTATCTGTGCCCTGAACTCGGTTGGAGTCCCACAGACAGCATGATCTTGACGACTGGACGCGATCCTTGTCCTGCAGCGACGGCGCGCCTTGATCCACCCACACGCTGTTCGGCGGGTCGATGTGGCTGCCTGTACAGCACGCACAGAGGCAGACTTGGGCCCGAAGACTTGGCCCACTTGCGCTTGACAGGGAAAAATGAACTCTGTTTAAAGTCAATGGCTAGCGTTCTCCTGCATGAATGCTAATCTGTGTGGACCACTTGAGTTGATACATTCATGGCAGGCTTTTGAGGGAAACCCGCGTCAGGGCGAGGGGCGACTTGGACGGAGCGTCTAACTCAAGGGTCCTGAACGTGCACGTTCAAAACCAGACACTTCCAAGTCTAGGGCCCATGCCTGACTCAGCAACCCAACCAGAAAATCACCAATCATTCCACATTTCATGTCCCCACCATATGTCACACTGACTCTAATACCAAGCCAATCAGAGTGCGTATGTTCTTTTCAGCCAATCAGAACACCATCATCATGAATCTTTGGAAATTTTTGAGAGCGCCTCGTGTCACCTGCACGAAGTATTTGATATTGACGTATTTGATGTGCTTACTACATCCACGCAACTTGAGGTTGTTTCAAATTTTATGCAACTTTTGTTGTCATCTAGGATGAGTGTGGGTATCAGAGTAAATTTATCTTCGCAAACGTTTAATGTAAATAAGCTCTTGGATGCAGTAGCATAGAGCAATGTACTCCGCTTCAGTCGTGGACAGGACGACTGTGTAATATCTGCGAGAGACCCAGCTAATCGGACTGTTGCAGAACATTGTGAGGTATCCACTAAAGCATCGCCGAGTGTCGGTGCACTGGGCATAGTCTGAGTCTGTAAAAGCCATCAAGTAGTCATCTGACTTTAATAGCTCAGGGTTTTCTGTTCCACCGAGGGTAATGGCATTGTTGCGTGTACCGCTCAAGTAGTGCATGTCTGACAGCTCGCCCATGGAGCTTGCATGGGTTGTTCAGGTACTGACTGACTTCACGAATAATGTATGCGAGATCGGGTTTAATTCCTGTCATCACGTTCATGAAGCCACCAACAGCTTCACGATATGCCTTATCGGCTTCATTGTCAGGACAGTCTGTTGAGCTCAATTTGTGAACGATAGGAACGCTTTTTGGGGATGGCATTTTACCTTGAAAATGGCCCAGAACTTTAGCGGCAGAGCTCTTTTGGTGAATAGAGATGGAGAGGGCGGCTCGGTTCCTTTCAATGGTCCAACCAAGGAGGTAGGATACTCCCCTAATTCAGTAATGTTAAACTCAAAGTTCAATGCCGATTTGACCCTAGCAATGATTTGTTTGGATGACGAGATGATCAACAGGCCATCGACCTAAACCGAGACGTAACATGGTGCGTTGAATTTGACTTTGAAGAATACACAGCGCTCTTTAACTAGGCGACGGAAACCAAGTTTTCGAGGTAGGCGGCGGGGATATGATACCATACTCTAGGGGCTTGCTTGAGGCCATAGAGGCTCCTATCAAGTTTGCATGCAAGTTCTGGTTGATTTTTAGTATTAAAACCTTCGGGCTGCTCCATGAAAATCTCAACCTCAAGGTTGCCGTTGAGAAAAGCGGTTTTCGCGTCCATTTGCTCAACTTCGTAGTCAAGGATTGCTGCGGTGTAAACAATAGTCATAGGACCTCCATACGACCAACCGGAGATAATATCTCTGTGTAGTCTATCCCGTGTTTGTGGTGGAATCCTTTTGATAGCTAAACGTGCTTCAAAGCGTACAATGCTACCAGTTTCATCACGATTACGGACAAATACCCATCGACATTGCAGTACTTTGCGATTGCTGGAGAAAGGTACTAGGGACCAAGTGCGGTTTTTCTTCGGTGAGTGAGACACAGAGAGGGCCGCCGCGTGCCAGTCAGATGCATGATTTGAGCGCATGGCAGCCTTGTATGTTGTAGGTTCTGGGTACATAGCCCGCTGCTAAGAGAGTAATGACCGTATAGTGAGTAACTTGCTTCTCCTCGACAGGCTCGCCAAGAAGCAGAGCCTTAGAATATACTGGCGAAACATCCATTTTAGAACGCTTCGCAAGAGGAAAATGAGTATCATCGGTGGTGGCCATCAAGGAGGCTTGATTGCGTTTGAGCAGTGCACTAAGTGGTGGTAGGAGTTCTTCTGACAGGTAGGGAAGAGATAAGAGGATCAGGTGTGGCTCGCTCGAGAAATGTCAGGTGATGAGGGAAATATGCTCCCTGAATGTGGCATCACGGCTGTAAATGACTTTGTTCTCCGTCGTGCTGAGAAGGCGGTACCCTTTCTTGTTTTGGGGCAAGCCAATGAATATGCAAAGTTTGGCACGAGATTCAAGTTTATTGTGGCTCCGGCGTCAGATCAATCGCAGCGCACCCAAACACGTTCACGTATTGTAGAGAGGGGTTCTTGCCATGTCAAAGTTCGTACGGTGTTACTCCCGATGTAGAACACTGCTTGGCGTCACGTTGGTTAAGTGAGTGGCATATTGGCAACACTTTCCTCACAGCTGGCGAGGCAGATCTCCATCAATGGTGAGTGCGCGAACGCGGTAAAGGATTGTTATCACGCGGCGTTCAGTAACCGCATTTTGCTGCGGTATGTAAGCGTTTGTAAATTGAGCATACGTGCCATACCTGTCGAAGATCCGCTTGCCGAGCTACTCGTATTATTTACCATTATCACTTAAAGTCGAGATATCTCAGGGTCAAACTGATTAAACTGGGTCGCCAGCGTGCCAACTTCGCTGTCGAAGCGATTCTCGACAGCCTCGCAAAAACTTTCATAGTACTCACAATTCCTTCTGTATGCGGCTTCGAGTCACTGGCTGCCGTCTTCTGCGCTTGGGACTCGGCAAGCGGCCACGGATCCGTGCTCTAGCCGTCATGGCGGCACTGCCACCACCTGCGGCGCAACAGACGTCGGTCGCGTCGAGGTCTGCAAAATGCCGGGCCTTGTGTATGCGGCTTCGAGTCGCTGGCCGCCGTCTTCTGCGCTTGGGACTCGGCAAGCGGCCACGGATCCGTGCTCTAGCCGTCATGGCGGCACTGCCACCACCTGCGGCGCAACAGACGTCGGTCGCGTCGAGGTCTGCAAAATGCCGGGCCTTGTGTATGCGGCTTCGAGTCGCTGGCCGCCGTCTTCTGCGCTTGGGACTCGGCAAGCGGCCACGGATCCGTGCTCTAGCCGTCATGGCGGCACTGCCACCACCTGCGGCGCAACAGACGTCGGTCGCGTCGAGGTCTGCAAAATGCCGGGCCTTGTGTATGCGGCTTCGAGTCGCTGGCCGCCGTCTTCTGCGCTTGGGACTCGGCAAGCGGCCACGGATCCGTGCTCTAGCCGTCATGGCGGCACTGCCACCACCTGCGGCGCAACAGACGTCGGTCGCGTCGAGGTCTGCAAAATGCCGGGCCTTGTGTATGCGGCTTCGAGTCGCTGGCCGCCGTCTTCTGCGCTTGGGACTCGGCAAGCGGCCACGGATCCGTGCTCTAGCCGTCATGGCGGCACTGCCACCACCTGCGGCGCAACAGACGTCGGTCGCGTCGAGGTCTGCAAAATGCCGGGCCTTGTGTATGCGGCTTCGAGTCGCTGGCCGCCGTCTTCTGCGCTTGGGACTCGGCAAGCGGCCACGGATCCGTGCTCTAGCCGTCATGGCGGCACTGCCACCACCTGCGGCGCAACAGACGTCGGTCGCGTCGAGGTCTGCAAAATGCCGGGCCTTGTGTATGCGGCTTCGAGTCGCTGGCCGCCGTCTTCTGCGCTTGGGACTCGGCATGAAGTACGAGTATATGAAGCTAGAGTTGCCGTCAATTAAATTGTTGGGGTAGTGTTGTCCGAGGAGGCTAGGATAAGCTAGAGGGCCATTGAGGTTGGAGTGAACCTTTTCAAGAGGCACTGAAGCATGCTCTACACGGTTGTGGTATGGAGCACGATGAGCTTTAGAAAAAGTATGATGCCCGGTAGAACGCGAGTTCTGGAGTCGGTTGGTCCTTAGACATTGTCTGCATAAGACGGAAGTTAGGATGACCGAGTCTTTTGTGCCAAAGTAGAACAGTAGGATCCATACCTGGTTGGGCTGCAATGGCCGTGGCGGGGTGTTCTTCCGCAGGATTTGCAGTCACGAACGCACTGGATGGCGTCTTGGGTGGCGTTGTAGCCTTCAGTTGGAACAAGTCCATATTCGTGGCGAGGTGAGCGTGGATTTTGAAGTCCTTGCCCACGAAGAACGAGCACTTAGATGAGTTGTTGAAGACAACACGGATTCCAAGTTTGAGTAATTGGGCGATGGACAACAAGTTGAACTTCATCGCCGGCACGAAGAGCACATCACGAAGTTCAAGTAGGCGTTGGGTGCCCTTGGTGTCAGCAACGCTTAGTTCAACGTCACCAATGCCATCGATCGGCAGCTTCTGCTTGCCGCCGACCATGATGGAGCCGTGGTACGGGCGGATCTCGGTGAACCACGATACTTGAAAGGCGGCATGACGAGTGCATCCAGAGTCAACCGTCCAAATGGGATCCAGCGGGTCGGTGTTGGTAGCAGATAGGTTAGTGACCGGGGTGGTGGTCGTGTAGGTTATGAGGCCAGTTTCGCGACGACGCGGGTTGAATTTGCGATGGAGGTCTTGAAAGTTCACCGGATTGCCAAAGCGATCATAGATGTGTGGAACCTTGTAGGCAGTATCTGGACGCGAGGCACCGGAACGTTGACGATCACCAGAGCGGTGGGCACGTGGCTGTTTGGTCGGAAAGGGGTTGTGGTCCTCTCGGGGCTTGCGCTCGATGATGGTAAAATTGGCAGGAAGCACAGTTCCATCCTTGACTGTGCCAGTGCGCAGATGCTTCTGCAGCACACGGCAGTCACGGATAACATGTTTGGGACGTTGACAATAGGTGCAGCTGTTACTGGGGCGCTGTGGTTCATCACGTCCATGAGAAGCGTTCTGAACCACTTTCAAGGCCGTCTCGCTGGCAGTCTCACGAGCTACCGGGCTGGCCGTGTTGATGATATACTTGCGCTTGGCGCAGTCATCCAGCACCTTGCGTTCGATGTTCGCCTTGAGATCCGCGTACGGGATGAATTTCTTGCTGCCCTTCCAGATGGCTAGGTCGAGCTTCCACGAGCTTGGCATGGCGTGATAGAGGTAGAGTGACTTTTGCTCGTCAGTCATCACTATGCCAGTAGCTTCGGCTGCCCCCTTGAGGGCACGCTCAAACTCGAGGAAGAAGCTCATCAGGTCCGTCCCTTCTTCATACTTGATGATCACCAGGTAATGATTGCTGTAGTACGGGTCTCCATGGGCTATCCAGCCTTCGTAACGATCACGCAGCTTCTGGTAGATATCGTAGGCTGTTATACATCCCTCGGCGAAAAGTACGTGGGCGTCGTCGATCGTTGAGATAAGGAATGACCTCGTTTTGCGCTTCATGCGGCGTCTTTCACGTGAGCTCGGCTTGCGAACAGCATGCTGCTTGGCCTCTCTGAGCTTGGCCCGAGATTTCTTACCCTTTGCGCGGAGCAATACTCGGCGTCTTTCCTTTTCTTTCTTTCCCTCGGCGAAAGACTTGATCATCGGAGGGGCAAGAGGCCTCGTAGATATCTTGGCCGGGAGCTCTGTAGCCATTGCTTCGGACGAGTTGCCAGACGAAGATGCGGAGGGGCCTCGGACGACGAGCCGTCAGCCTTCGGCTGCGCGGTGAGATCGGCTTGGGGGCACCTTCATCATCACTGCCGTCGGGGGCAGAGTGCCCGTTTCGGATGGTTGGTCGTCCGAGAGAGAGGGCGAATGTGGGCGGGAGGTCTTGGGCTTGGACGTGGTCCGAGTGTCCTCGTCCGAAGAGCCGATGGACGATTCGGACTGGCCGTCGTAGTCCGCTTGGTCGATGAAGCCGAGCAGTCCTCTGCCGTCGAGGGCTGCGCGAATACGTGCGTTCCATACTGGAAAGTTGGAGCCGTTGAGTCTTGGAAAGTCTTCGCCACCTCTCCTCAACGAGGAGCTCATGTCCTGTTGTGGAATTTCTACAGCACTTAGTACAGTTTGGAAAATGAGATGAAGAGGACGAGCTCGCTGTAGACTGTAAAAGAAAGAGTCAGATGTCTTCAAACTCGTGGTCCACCATCGTCGATATTTATCTGCAAATGCATTCCAATTTGGAGTCAGTTCACTTGAAAAACGAGACCAGTGTATCTTAGCCGCTTATGACTCCCCATCCGATGATTCCAAGCCAGCTGCAGCAACTGGCTTTTTGTACACAACTGCTTTCTCTCTCTCCTCTCTCTCTCACGAAATTTTTAGTAGCGCCTCAAAGGTAAAACATGCTTCAAATATGTACATTCCTCCAGAAAGAGTCACAAACGCAATCCTTGCGACACGGTCGTAGCTGGTAATAACCGCGTCCTCACCCATCAGCCAGCACTGAGCGCCACAAACCGATCAGATACAAATCATGGCTAGTGGCACCGATCCGTGCTCTAGCCGTCATGGCGGCACTGCCACCACCTGCGGCGCAACAGACGTCGGTCGCGTCGAGGTCTGCAAAATGCCGGGCCTTGTGTATGCGGCTTCGAGTCGCTGGCCGCCGTCTTCTGCGCTTGGGACTCGGCAAGCGGCCACGGATCCGTGCTCTAGCCGTCATGGCGGCACTGCCACCACCTGCGGCGCAACAGACGTCGGTCGCGTCGAGGTCTGCAAAATGCCGGGCCTTGTGTATGCGGCTTCGAGTCGCTGGCCGCCGTCTTCTGCGCTTGGGACTCGGCAAGCGGCCACGGATCCGTGCTCTAGCCGTCATGGCGGCACTGCCACCACCTGCGGCGCAACAGACGTCGGTCGCGTCGAGGTCTGCAAAATGCCGGGCCTTGTGTATGCGGCTTCGAGTCGCTGGCCGCCGTCTTCTGCGCTTGGGACTCGGCAAGCGGCCACGGATCCGTGCTCTAGCCGTCATGGCGGCACTGCCACCACCTGCGGCGCAACAGACGTCGGTCGCGTCGAGGTCTGCAAAATGCCGGGCCTTGTGTATGCGGCTTCGAGTCGCTGGCCGCCGTCTTCTGCGCTTGGGACTCGGCAAGCGGCCACGGATCCGTGCTCTAGCCGTCATGGCGGCACTGCCACCACCTGCGGCGCAACAGACGTCGGTCGCGTCGTGGTGGGAAGAGGCTCTAGTAAAAGCGTTGAAAGCATGAATGATACATGCTAAATGCCAGGCTTGGCAGCCGGAATTGCGTATCGTTCGGGATGGGAATCATAAGTGGCCAGGATTCACTTGGCTCGTTTCTTCCAGTGAACCGCCTCCAAACGTAGAGGTATCGACGACGGGTAGCATGAATTTCAATACATTTCCCAATTTTTCACTAAGGTACAATGGTCAAGCGCAACAGTGTCAGGTGTAGATACTACCCGGCTTGCCCTCGACGTTTGACCGCGTCGACCGCAGGGACAAACATGTCATTAAGGTCCACGGAGGTGAGGGAGAGTGTTCTGCAAGAAGTGCTCCACCTTAAAATTCTTCGCGAGCAAGAGATCACTCTGGAACCACATGAAGAATCTTCATTCGTACAAGAAGTGTGACTACTGCTTTCAAGAGTTCCGCCCAAGACGCTGCTCTTCTCATCAGCGCAATTGCCCAGCGCGTCCAGTCGCCATTCCCAGCATTGATGTCAGTATCGACTACGACAAGAGATGTGATCAACCAACGGCTTTTCGTCCCGAAGTGGTGCCACGCCCTGAGACCTCTTGTGGCAATGTCGGGCTGAGCACAACGCCCCAGCGATGGTATCTATCAGAGGTCGTGTTGAGGATTTTATCGCGTACGCCAAGAACCCAAATGCCCTGGGATTCTCAGGTCGCGCTAAAGGTCCGGATTACATCGAAAAGTTTCGCACAGTGCTGGGCAAGCTGGGGGTGTATTTCAGCATGGACGAAAATGAAACAATGAAGCTACTCAACAGTAACCAAGCCGCTCTTGCAAGACGATTCGATCCAGAAACGCTGGATGGATTCCTTCGGTTTATGGGGACAGCTGCCGCGGGCAACGAAAGTCTTGACCCCAGCACACGTTACAACCAGCTTCTTCCTTTCAGAGACTTCTTAAAATGGCTGGTAGAGATCAAGCAACTATCATCACTAGGATTTGTGGCAAACTTGATTGCAATCACAACGGAAAAAGTCGGCTTGGACTCGAAGCCGCATACACAAGGCCCGGCATTTTGCAGACCTCGACGCGACCGACGTCTGTTGCGCCGCAGGTGGTGGCAGTGCCGCCATGACGGCTAGAGCACGGATCCGTGGCCGCTTGCCGAGTCCCAAGCGCAGAAGACGGCGGCCAGCGACTCGAAGCCGCATACACAAGGCCCGGCATTTTGCAGACCTCGACGCGACCGACGTCTGTTGCGCCGCAGGTGGTGGCAGTGCCGCCATGACGGCTAGAGCACGGATCCGTGGCCGCTTGCCGAGTTCCAAGCGCAGAAGACGGCGGCCAGCGACTCGAAGCCGCATACACAAGGCCCGGCATTTTGCAGACCTCGACGCGACCGACGTCTGTTGCGCCGCAGGTGGTGGCAGTGCCGCCATGACGGCTAGAGCACGGATCCGTGGCCGCTTGCCGAGTCCCAAGCGCAGAAGACGGCGGCCAGCGACTCGAAGCCGCATACACAAGGCCCGGCATTTTGCAGACCTCGACGCGACCGACGTCTGTTGCGCCGCAGGTGGTGGCAGTGCCGCCATGACGGCTAGAGCACGGATCCGTGGCCGCTTGCCGAGTCCCAAGCGCAGAAGACGGCGGCCAGCGACTCGAAGCCGCATACACAAGGCCCGGCATTTTGCAGACCTCGACGCGACCGACGTCTGTTGCGCCGCAGGTGGTGGCAGTGCCGCCATGACGGCTAGAGCACGGATCCGTGGCCGCTTGCCGAGTCCCAAGCGCAGAAGACGGCGGCCAGCGACTCGAAGCCGCATACACAAGGCCCGGCATTTTGCAGACCTCGACGCGACCGACGTCTGTTGCGCCGCAGGTGGTGGCAGTGCCGCCATGACGGCTAGAGCACGGATCCGTGGCCGCTTGCCGAGTCCCAAGCGCAGAAGACGGCGGCCAGCGACTCGAAGCCGCATACACAAGGCCCGGCATTTTGCAGACCTCGACGCGACCGACGTCTGTTGCGCCGCAGGTGGTGGCAGTGCCGCCATGACGGCTAGAGCACGGATCCGTGGCCGCTTGCCGAGTCCGCAGAAGACGGCGGCCAGCGACTCGAAGCCGCATACACAAGGCCCGGCATTTTGCAGACCTCGACGCGACCGACGTCTGTTGCGCCGCAGGTGGTGGCAGTGCCGCCATGACGGCTAGAGCACGGATCCGTGGCCGCTTGCCGAGTCCCAAGCGCAGAAGACGGCGGCCAGCGACTCGAAGCCGCATACACAAGGCCCGGCATTTTGCAGACCTCGACGCGACCGACGTCTGTTGCGCCGCAGGTGGTGGCAGTGCCGCCATGACGGCTAGAGCACGGATCCGTGGCCGCTTGCCGAGTCCCAAGCGCAGAAGACGGCGGCCAGCGACTCGAAGCCGCATACACAAGGCCCGGCATTTTGCAGACCTCGACGCGACCGACGTCTGTTGCGCCGCAGGTGGTGGCAGTGCCGCCATGACGGCTAGAGCACGGATCCGTGGCCGCTTGCCGAGTCCCAAGCGCAGAAGACGGCGGCCAGCGACTCGAAGCCGCATACACAAGGCCCGGCATTTTGCAGACCTCGACGCGACCGACGTCTGTTGCGCCGCAGGTGGTGGCAGTGCCGCCATGACGGCTAGAGCACGGATCCGTGGCCGCTTGCCGAGTCCCAAGCGCAGAAGACGGCGGCCAGCGACTGAAGCCGCATACACAAGGCCCGGCATTTTGCAGACCTCGACGCGACCGACGTCTGTTGCGCCGCAGGTGGTGGCAGTGCCGCCATGACGGCTAGAGCACGGATCCGTGGCCGCTTGCCGAGTCCCAAGCGCAGAAGACGGCGGCCAGCGACTCGAAGCCGCATACACAAGGCCCGGCATTTTGCAGACCTCGACGCGACCGACGTCTGTTGCGCCGCAGGTGGTGGCAGTGCCGCCATGACGGCTAGAGCACGGATCCGTGGCCGCTTGCCGAGTCCCAAGCGCAGAAGACGGCGGCCAGCGACTCGAAGCCGCATACACAAGGCCCGGCATTTTGCAGACCTCGACGCGACCGACGTCTGTTGCGCCGCAGGTGGCAGTGCCGCCATGACGGCTAGAGCACGGATCCGTGGCCGCTTGCCGAGTCCCAAGCGCAGAAGACGGCGGCCAGCGACTCGAAGCCGCATACACAAGGCCCGGCATTTTGCAGACCTCGACGCGACCGACGTCTGTTGCGCCGCAGGTGGTGGCAGGTGCCGCCATGACGGCTAGAGCACGGATCCGTGGCCGCTTGCCGAGTCCCGCGCAGAAGACGGCGGCCAGCGACTCGAAGCCGCATACACAAGGCCCGGCATTTTGCAGACCTCGACGCGACCGACGTCTGTTGCGCCGCAGGTGGTGGCAGTGCCGCCATGACGGCTAGAGCACGGATCCGTGGCCGCTTGCCGAGTCCAAGCGCAGAAGACGGTGGCAAGCCAGCACTCGAAGCCGCATACACAAGGCCCGGCATTTTGTAGACCTCGATGACCGACGTCTGTTGCGCTGGTGGCGGCCGCGCTGACGGCCAGAGCACGGATCCGTGCCGCTGCGAGTCCCAGCAGAAGATGGCGGCCATGAACTTGAAGCCGCATCAACGTTTGGGTTATCAAAGAGACTATATGCAGTAAGAGCTTAGAGTGGTGCGAGCTAGAGATCAACTTCTGCGATATCGTTTTGTAAACTAGTTATCTTTTTTTTTAATTGTTTAATGGGGTGACTACTT